>WEIV01027167.1:29208-91936 GCA_013390005.1 Calyptomena viridis | reverse complement strand
CCGGAGGGACAGCGGTTCTGATTGGCTGGCTCGTGGTTCATGAGGGTCGGGGCGGGTGGTCGTTCTGGCGGCTCTGATGTCACCCGGGCTCTCCCTCACGGGCTCTCCTGTCCGCAGAACATCCCCTGGGAGCTCGCCCACGGCCAGGCACAGCGCCCGAGCCGCTCCTGAGCAGCCCGTCCCTCGTGACCGCGCGGGGCCGGGGCGCCGCCGGTGGCACAAGATGGCGGCGGGCGGGCTCTGAGGGTGAGGGACCTCTGAGGGAAGGCTCAGAACTGTGCTCACCCGCTGCAGAAGCTCAGCGCTTTGTGTTTCCTCCCCGGCTGTCGCGCCAAAGCTCGAAATGGTTTTTCAGCCCCCGCCTGTGAGAGAGCCCCCAACCCAGAAAGGGCATGTGTTTTGGGCTGTTCATTTGCCTCAGCTTTACTCAGGTTCTGCAGGGGGTGGTCCTGTTAGTGTGGTTGTGCTCCTGAAACAGAGGATAGGATTTGTAGGAAATGTTGGAGAATTTGTCACTTGGGCATTTAACAGGCTCTGAGTCATGCTGTTCCAGTTGTGTAAACTGCCACGTGAGCTTGCCTTCCTGATAGGTAAGAATGTGCTTTTGTACAGCGTTTTAATGTTTTGCCCAACCCAAGAGAGGATAATACAAAGAGACATTAGGTTTAAGTCCTATTTGAATTCTGTGACTGTGTAGGAAACATGTTTTCATTGTCTCCAGTTGCTTTGGCAAGGCATAGGAAAGCCTCCCTTGTGTGTCATGGAATTACAGATTCCCAGACTGGTTTGGGTTGGAACAGACTTTAAAGCCCATCCACTTCTACCTTCTGCCACGGGCTGGGACACTTTCCACTAGCCCAGGTTGCTCCAAGCCCCATCCATCCTGGCCTTGGACACTTCCAGGGGTAGGACAGCCACAGCTTCTCTGGGCGCCCTGTGCCAGGGCCTCATAGTCCAGAGAAGGACAAGAGGGCACAGTTTTAAGCTGTGCCACAGGGAGTTTAGGTTAGGAAGATGTTCTTTACAGAAAGAGTGACTGGGTACTGGAATGGGCTGAGCAGGGAGGTAGTGGAGGTATTTAAGAAGACACTGGACATGGCACTTGGTTCATAGCCTAGTTGACAAAAGGGTGTTAGGTCAAAGGTTGGACTTTGTCTCAGAGGTCTTTTCCAATATACCTGAATCCAATCACCTGATTCTGTGATTCTGTAATACCTAATCTAAACATACTCTGTGTCAGTTTAAAGCCTTTCCCCCTTGTTCTATCATTCCATGCCCTCGTCCCAAGTCTCTCTCCATTTTCCCTCTGTTCCAGGCTGTGCCAGAGCTGACATTGACCAAAGTTGGGTGTTTTTACCTTGCCAATGCAAAATGTAGCCATGGGCAGCATCTCTGCGGGTAAACATTGGTGTGTTGTCAAAGCTGCACATTCCAGGGGTAGGAGAAATTTCTTCTTCAAGATGACAAGGAAAGGAGTTCAGCTGGCAGCATTTAATTCCTACCATGTGTGGGATTTTCACCTTCCCCTGTTTTCAGACATGGTTATCAAGGCTGTAACATCCTTCCTGTTCCATGTCAGTCCCCCAGAATAAAAGGAAATGTGGTTTCAGGCGTTTTGGTGAGTTTCTGAGACTCACAGAGACAAACCATTATGAAAACTCAGTGAACGAGACAGAGATGGAGCTATACTTATAACTTAACTATTTTAATAAATCTTATACAGTGCATGGTTATATCATTGTCTCCTTCTTTCACTTAGATCACTGTACAGTACTTTGTAGCATTGTCTGCAGGCAGTACAAATAGAAGAGATGCACAGCTCAGTCATGTGGGAATTGATAAAACTGACTTCTGCAATAAGGTCTGTTGAGATACTGACTTTAGGAAATGCTCCCAGCTTTATAGAACTGTTGCGTGCGGTCCTATTATAATCCAAATAAATGTACTTCTGTGTGACTTGCTTTACACCCAAGAAGACGGTGTGTTTCCTAGCTCAACATTTGTTTTTATTTTCATTTTAGAAATTACTTCGTCTCCTGTGCTCTCCATGCTGCTTCCCATCTCCACCCTGCTCCAGAGCCAGAGCTTCTCAGGATTGTGCTCTTCATCCCTCCCTGATAAGGTGTGTACCCTTCACAGATCCCAGCGGGGTTGTGACTGAAAACAGGATCCTCCCCTGTGAGTTCCCTGCCTGCATCCCAGTTCTTGTTTCACATAAAGAAAATATATCATCCACTAGAGATATTTTTTGAAGACTAAAGGTGAAACTGAGGTGTCTTGGTATTCTCAGTTCTAGACATGAGTTGCCCAGACACTGTTTTAAAGCTTTTTCCATTAAATGTTCAAGGGCAGGCACAAATTTGCTTAGCCTGTAAAGGAGGTGGGACCATTCCCAGCATGTAAAGGAAAGCATGAGCTGTGGAATCTGGACATGAATCCCACCCAGCCAAAAGTAAGGTGTGTGAAGGACAAAAACCAACTGTCCCTGCACTGTGAGCAATTCTGGAGCTGTGTTTGATCTACTGCTTTGCAATCAGGTAGGTCTGTAAGTTAAATGGAGATGGAAATACAGTGTGCCAAACTTGCTGTGGACAGGAACTACTCTATGCTTGCTTGAGTTTTAAAATTTTGAGTAAATTTTTGATGCATAATCACCTAATTCTGTCTCTAGGGAGACGGATTTTTCCTCACCCATATTTGTAGCTTGTTATATACATATGCACATAATGTGATGGAGAAAAACAGGAAGCAAAGAACAACATCCTCTGCTAAATTAGATTTTTTTTTTTCTGATGGACATTTATGTTAAACCAGCCTTTCCCAGTGTGCCTTTGGGCTTGAGGTATTTAGGAAGCATTTCAGCAAACTCTTCAATGAAAATGTGAAGGTAGGGACAGGTGACCAACACCCTGGGAAGGGCTGTGGGTGTGTCTGGATTGGGAGCAAATGGTCAGGGCTTATCTTCTCCTGGTTTGAGGTGGGGTTTGGCAACACCACAACATTCCAAATCGGGATCAGTGCCACGGGAAGGGCTGCACAGCTGCCCTGAGCACCAGGCTCTGCCTAAGCAGGGGTGGGCAGGGGGAACTCACCTATTTCCAGACTCAGATCACTTTGTTTGTCAATCCTGCTTTTAGGCAGTGAAAACTCAATTCCACTGTTCAAAGACAGCACTAATTGGTCCATGGATTTAAGGAAGCAGCCAGTCTTCAGGAATGTGTGTTGCTATTCCAACCTTGTCCAATGAGGGGGCATAGGGAGACAGGAGTAGGACAAGCAATTATCGCAGGACCTGTGCTTGTGGGCAGTGGGGGAATATCTGCACTGAGGAGGGAATGGAAAGGGGGTTGCCATAGGTTGCCCAGAGAGGTGGTCACTCCCCATCCCTGGAAGTGTTCAAGGTCAGGTTGGATGGGACTTGGAACAACCTGATCTAGTGGAAGGTGTCCTTGCCCAAGGCAGGGGTTGGAATGGGATGAGCTTTCATGTCCTTTCCATCCCAAACCATTCCAGGATTCTATGAAGAGCCTTTTTCTTGTGGTCCAGACTCTAAACATTAGTCTGTGCTGTTCCATGCCTGCTCTTCCTGAGCTGTGCTGGCGAGGGGGTGGGAGCAGGGACAGCCCTTGGACAAAAGCTTTGTGGGGTCTCTTTTTGCTTGAATCCAGCCCTCGTCATCCTTCCAGACCTGTCTGAATCCTGCTCTGATTGCATGCACGTAAAATTTCAGTATAAAATATATAGTTATAAAAAAAATACTTCATGCAATATTAAAACACCTTTCCCAGTGGGACATGGTCTTACTGTCAACCCTTATCAACAGTGTTCAAGGAATTGTCACTCTGGTGGCAACTAGACCCAGAGTGGAGCATTCCTGTCTCCTGCCTGGTTTGGGGATCATTGCTTTAATTCCCTTTTTCTCTGCACTACTAGGACTAAGAGCTGAAATAAAGCAGATAGATTTTAATTAGCAGAATCAATCCTTTCCTGGCGACGCTTCATGATTTCCTGGAGCTCCGACTCGCCTCTGCTTTTCTGGAATGGAAATAAGACAGGAAGTTTGAATTTGGACTTGAAGCTGTAGGTAAATTACAGTATTTAATGCTGTAAGAGTCAAGCTAGCTTCAAGGAAATAAATTATATAAGTAAAAAGCAGATTAATTAGTGGAATTAATTAGCCTTAGGGATTTTGGGGCCTTTTTGCTGAAAAGGCCCGTCAGAATTTTTAGGTGTGTTTTATTGGTAGTATGGATTTTGGTTGTGTTTTCTGGTTTTTTTTCAATTGCATTTCTTAAAATGGCTGTTTAATGAGGTATGTGACACTGCTGGTACAGGCCTCCATTCCAGCAGGAATTATCCAGCAAAATACTTACCTCCAGTTGGTTTTTCTCCACTGTGATCTTGCTGTATACTCTGTTTCCCTCATCACCACACACCTTCTTCAGCTCCTCTCTGTTGAGGGAGAAGAGCTGAGCTCCAGTGAGGATGCCAAGGTGTTCCACTGTCCTGGGAAAAAACAAAAGGAGAAGATGAGGGCCTCGTCCCAAAGGGGAGTCGGAGATGAAAGGACTGGGAGCTGTTCCAGGACCATATCACAGGGCCCTGGAGCTCTGCCAAGGTGGCAGCTGCAATCCCAGTTGCATTTCAGGCCATGGGTTTAGTTGGTTAATTGTTTTTCTCCGAGAAAATAAGTATGGGAAAGAAAAGGAGTGAGTTTAGGCTTTGAACATCCTGGTTGTAGAGCCTGGATTTAACAGATTTGAAATTCAGTTTGCAACACAGGCTCTGTAAGTAAATACAAGTGACTTGTTAGGTGGCTGAGGTGTTGCCAAGTGGCCTCCTCTGCTCCTCTTCCAAGGATGGACTGGCATTTCATGTGACAATAAAGCAAATCTTACTCTTTGCTGAATGACTTTGCCTCCAGCCAAGCTTTGACTTCTTCAGTGCTAGATTCAAAGGTGAGGGGCACAAAAGCTTCCTGAGGCTTTTCCACTTTGAAATTCCTGTGGGGAGGCTGAATTTTGTTGTTTGTGATCTTCTTTAGCAGCTCATCGTTCACCTCGTCCATTTGGTGAATAAGTTCTGTAGAAACAAGTAGGGAGAGAAATCAATTCTTCAGTCAGAAACCCTGTCAAATGAATGTGTTTGCAGGGAAATTGTAAGGAAAATTGTCATGTGGCTCAGCATTTTTATTAACTCTGTAAATACACCCCAGGAAAGCGCTTACTTTTGTATTTTCATTCTAAAGAACAAGCTTAAGTGCTTTGTGGGAGCAATAGGGTGAGCGATGACATTTTGACCTTCAAAATTCCATCAGGAACAAATGTGTACAGGGAGTACACCATGGGTTTGGAGGCGGGAGTGTGCTAGGGCAGAGTAGGGGATCTCCCTTTTCTTCCCAAGCCAAGACTCTCTCTTCAGCTTTTGAAACCTCACTTTCTCATTGGGAGAAACTGGGATTTCTATAGTCCTCTGGAAAGATTAAGAGGAGGGATCACAAAATCACAGCTGAGTGTTCTGAGAAGCTGGTTTGGGTTTTCTTGTAGCGGGACTGACAAGAACCTAATTTTCACCTGGTTTAGATACAAATTTCTATTGGGACCAGTTTTGTTTCTCATGTTTGTCCCTTGACTGAGGTGTGACATAAAACCCCACAACACCCACTAGCTTTGCTCAAGGGTGTAAGCCTGATGTGGTGGTGTCTTTGCTCCCACCAGTGCTGTCAAGTGGTGACAAAGGACAGGGTCCCGTTCCCTGATGTCTGGTGTTGCTGTGGGGTGTTTGCTTCAGTTTGTCATCTTCCTGTTTTTGAGTTTAGTTCCCTTCAGGCTGTTGAAATAAGGAAACTGCCCTGCAGACATAATGGCAAGAGGGGAGAATCCCAGCCCATGTAAGGTAGCAGAGGTCAGGAGGGATGGACCAAGTTCCCATTTTTCTGTGCCCCAGTGTTGCCATTTATTTTCCTCCCATCCCCACTTTGCTGTTGCCTGATGTGGAAGGACTGTTTTCTGAGAATCTACAAAGAGAGATTTGGGGTTGGGTTATTTTCAGTCCTCACTGCTACTTCTAGTAAGTAATTGCTGATCCAGGTCCTCCGAGCTGCAGGTTTTGCTCTGCAGCTGAACAGAAGTGGTAGGAAGCACAAACTGGGAGTGAGCAACAGACTCATAAAAATTAGGGGTTGGAACCAAAATGATCTTTAAGGTCCTTTCCAACCCAGGCCATCCTATGATTCTATGACAACTTCAGTGACACATTATCTAGTATCACTCTTCCCATGAAACTCCTGAAGGATGTGGGGAATAACTTGCTGTTATTAATAGATGTGTCTTTGATGCTTGTATATGGGGCTTTCCATTGTCCCAGAAGGGCTCCTGCTTCCAGGGGTCCACAATAGATGAACAGGGGGTGAGATGAGCAGGGCCCCTGGTCTCTCTTCTGCTCTGTGACACCCCCCCCACCCCCCCCAAAGCAAGTGCAGGGTGAGGGAGTGATATGGTTGGGATTGGTTGGGAATTCTCTGGAACCACAGGAAGGAACAGGCCAGGCGGGCGCTAAGTGTGTGGCAGGAGATGAGCAAAGGAAGTGAGAGAAAGGGATTGACCCAAGTGTTTGTGGTTGCTTAGACACACTTAAACGTTTTGGAAGGGAAAGGAACCTCTCTGCTTGGGAAGGGGAGGAGAAAGGTCAAGCTGGAAGGAAGAATGGGGTGATAATTTATTGCCCTGCTCGTGCCGGGCTCCCTGAGAGCCCCGGAGGTGAGCCACAAACTCCAGGGCTGTTCTCTTGGCTCTTGTACTACCTGGAATCTCCTCCAAACCCTCTGCTGGTCTATTGCTGGTCACTAAAAGGTGCAGTTGAGAGGGGACACCTTGGGCATGTCTGGTCCCCAACCCAGAGCCGGGGAGCCCAGTGTGGGACACGTACGTTCTTTGGCGTCCTGGGGAGAGTTGCGCGATAACATTTCACTGCCCCACTTGTCCCCGGCGTAGCTCGCAGGCAGCTTGTGAGTTGGGCTGGATGGTCCATAGCCCCTGGAGCTCGGGTCTCCTTTGTACCTCTGGTTAGACTGGTTAGAAAGGGGGAAAAAAAAGTAAGAATTTTTTTTGCCACTTGTAATTTTCTTAACCTTTTTGCCCCTCACCCACAGAGGGACAAACTGCTGTGTTCTCCCTGTGCTGGTGTGGGGTTGGTGAGTGCAGGTGGGATTTCTATGTGAGTGCAGGTGGAGCTGCATGGAAGAAGGTAATTTCTAGGATTTCATGGGAATGGACAACCCAAACCAAAGGCTGAAGATTGCGTGAGGGAATTTACACCCCTGGAAAACATGTCATGACCATCACATGTTTTTGATGCTTCCTTGCTGCTGCTGTGGATGACTGTTCCCATGTGTGTGACTTTGCCCTTGAGCCTCTTGCTATGCAGAAATTACTGCTCACAGGACTTTCTTGGGAAGCAAAAGGATCCTTACATGAAGAGAAAACAAAAAGAAATCCCACTGGAAGGCAAAGCCTCGCTGCTCTGTAACTGGGATGAGAAACAGAACCACTGCCAAGAACCTGGAGTAGTCTGGAAAGTTTTTTTACATTTTAGGTTAAACTAACAGGGATTTGTCAGAGACCTGCTGGGCCACCTTATGCTTTGCCTGAACTGTACAATACCCAAGTAGGGAAGCAATTCTGTGCTTCCTTAGGAGACTTAGAGCACTGCAGCTCCACATTTTTGCACTGCCAGATGCAATATTTACTTAATTCCCACTTAGAAGGTGCTTCCATCTGCCTCCAGTCCAGTAATGGAACCCTACTTCTGAACTGAACTGAACTAGATCAGGGAATTGTCTTTAACCCCCAACAAAAATCTTGGCATTTTCATGACAGAATTGGGTTTTATGGAAAGCATAAGGCTGCTACATAGGTGGGAAGGATAGGCCTTGTTTGGGAAGGGGAAAGGTGATCGTGGCAAAATCACGTGGGAGTCTTATCATGGGACACTCGGGAATCTCCAGGGTTTGTCTGCTTGTGAGGGTCTATCCTGACTTCTGCACAGCATCCTAAGAAATCCAGGGAGGTCTGCACAAGATTGTGCCCAGAGGCTGATTGTGCCCTGCAGCTGCTACCAGTTTACCAGACTACGGACCTGTTCCACCTCTTCCAGCTTCACCACATCCAGGATGTTGTACGGGACGTAACCGGCCTGCCCGCTCCGGTTGAGCAACTTCCACCACTGCTTGTTATCTTCCAACACCTGAGAGAGACAAAAATAAACCTGCCAGTGGGAATACTGGATTTCTGGCATGCAGCAAGAGGACATGTGGAGATGGACCACACAGAAGGTGAAGTTGCCATAATAACGTCACTGAGGGCAGGAGCTCAGATTAGAGCTGTTGCTCTCAGATGCACTCCAAGGCTGAAATCTTCCTGGAAAGCATCAGAATTTGTCCTAAGGATGAGCAGGAGAGCACCTCTGAGTGCTGAAGAACTCATAGTTCCAACTTAATTTCCCTGTTTCTCTTTTTTTTTCCCCAGTGACTGAGTTTGTGTTGACTTCTTACATTAAAACAAATACATAAGTAAAAATAGCTATGTTTTGCACAGAAACCTTTTCCTTGGGTCACAGATCAGTGTTAGCCCAAGTCATATCCCAGAGTCTCCAGCTGTCACCAGTGTTGTAGTAAGAGAAAGGCTATGAAAAAAGGTTTTCAGAGAAAATAATTCCATGGGGAGGGGCAAGTGGTAATAACTAACACAGACACACCAAGGGGTGAGCAGGGTTCTACACTGAGTTGTTTTCCTCCCTCCTCATTGTAATTAAGATGTGACTGGTGTGTTTCAGCTCAGGAAATGACCCAACACAGAGTCAACCTGTTCCAGCTTTAGACTTGAGCAAAACTTTGTGTAACTGCTCAGAAACTACCAAGGAAAATCGTGTTGGTGTTTGTTTGCTGATATCCTGAGATCCCTCCTGCTCCTGGAAAGGGGAGGAGGACACAGCTTTTCCCGAGTGTGCTCACATACCTCCAGGATTTCATCCTTCAGCACTGAGAGTTCGTTGGCATTTCGCGCAGTGAAGTCGTAGCGGATTTTGGCATATCCCTTGGGCACAGCCATTCCTGGGGCCTCAAAATTCCTGCAGCAGGGGGAAATCAGAGTTTTAATGGAGGCTGATCAAGGTTCACTGGTAAAACAGAGGGGTGATGGCTGGTGTGTTTGTGTTTGGAGGGACAGCATTCCTTTTCTCCTTGTTTAGAGGATTTTTACCCCTTAGTTTAGTGAAATATATGGGTTTTGGCAGCAAACAAGCAAGCCAAAAGCTGTCGGGTTCAGTTAGTGGTCTTCTGGAAGGGCTGTGAGGCTGCTGCTTTAAGGGTGGAAGAAAATACTTAGTTGCAAGGCCTGATGGGGCTGAGAGGGCATGAACCAAACTCTGATTGAACCTCTTGGGAAAAATTAGGTGTGAAACCCTCTTCTCCTGACCAGTGAAAGCAGCTGCCCCAGATGCCAGAGCAGGGAGAAATTGGGGAAAGGGAATTGAAAATGAGAGTAGGCAGAACTGAGTGGAAATCTGTGGGGATTTCAGGCAAGGCTGAGCTGCTGACACAGTTCTGCAGGTTCCCAGGAAAAGTGAGTTTGAATGTTTTTGTTCTAAGATGCATTTGGAGGGGGAGATATTATTTTCTGTGCTTCCTTGGGAATTTCTGATACCACAATATATGGTTTTCAGTGTTGAACTGGCTTTTTGTTTGAAGAGAGACAAAATAAATATGGTAGATTGTTGAAAATGATGAAAAAATGGTGTGGAAGATGCTCTTTGACGCAGGCTGAAGTGGTTTATTTTATCATGGTGGGTTTTTTTTTTTGGCCTGGCTTAGGAAAATTTTGCAGATCTCATTTTCTTCTCCACTTGAGTGCAGTGTTATTTTTTTAATTTAAAAAATGTTTGCTGCATGGAAAACTGTCTTGCCTTGTGAAAGGACAGGTAAGAATTATTTTAATGCACTTTCCATGCATCTTTTTGCTTGTGACGTGTAACCTGCACAGGTACCTGATGCCATATTCCCAGTGGGTATGGAGTAGGGGCTCAGACTGTCCTCCAGTTTAGGTCAAGTTCTGTAAGCTGGGGAAACCAGTTCTTCCTGCACTGCCAGCAACTGTTTGTCCATTTCTGAGTTACTGGGTTTGATCAGTGATTTTTAAATCTAGGTACTGTAGAAGCTCAGCTCTTTGTGAACCTGTAAGACCTAGCTCTGAAAAATGACCCTATCATGCTTATTTTACTGCCTTCATCAGATGTTTTTGGTGGTCTGAAAAAGGTTGAAATCACAGGTTTGGTGTCTGACACTACATCAATGGTTGTAGTCTTGTCTTCGGTTCTGTGATTTGGGACAGCTCCTGGTCTAGTTACACCCATGTGTAGTATTTAAGTTGTAATTCCACAGTGGGGAAGAGCTTGGAGCAGTCAAATTGAATCCACCTGGCCAGGAAGGCAGTCTGGCCTTGCCCAGCAGTGCCCTGAAGGCAGGGAGGGGGAGGAAAATCAGACTTAGGTCGGAATTACTCCTTTTGTAACATTCCAGAGGGTAAATGAGTCATGAGGGAGGAGTTTAAAACCAGTGTGTACTTGGTGTGCACCTGGATTGTGTGACCTGTGCTGTGCCTGGGGCTTCCATGACACTTCTCTGCAGCCAAAAGCCCTGGAAATAACTATAATACTGATGGGTGGTGGGTGTTTCTGCTAATATGTGGTCTCTTGGTTAGAAAACTACTTCAAACTACTGACAAAAGCATGAGTACAGCAGGAAAACTGTCTGTCCCACAGCTGTCATCATGGCAGACCTCTGGGCAGACTCAACTTCAGTGCAATTAACGTGAATTTATTTTTTCCTTAAATTCTATCCATGACTGCTGACAGTCTGAAAGGCAGGTGAACAGGTACAACACCTCTGAGATCCTCATCTGTTCTCTGTGAGCCCATGCTGTGGTTGGGCTGGGTGGTGTCACTTGGTGAAAGGCACCCTGATAATTTCTGTTCCAAGATTCCACACTGTTATTTATGGTTTGCCTTTGCTGATAGAGGTGGGAATGTTTCTCTGCATGTCATGCCTACCAGTCACTGAAAACAGACTTAGATCTTCTCATGTAAACTAAATTCTCTGTATTTTCCCCAACTGCATTGAGAAAATTGGAACTGGAGAAGAGAAATTATCCTAATTCTTTCCCTGCTTCACACTGCACCTGTACCACTTTATGGTCCCACCAGGACCTGTGATGGAGTGAACAAGAAAAATAAGTTATTGTGTTGATATAATTGGATTTAAGGCATTTTGCTGTGAATTTGAATTTCTCTGTAGTAGAGCTTATAGAAACTTATAGGTCTCTATAAGCTCTGAAGCAACCTGGTCTAGTGGAAGGTGTCCCTGCCCGTGGCAGGGGCATGGAACTGGATAATCTTTACGGTCCCTTCCCACACAGTCTATTCTGTGATCCCATGATTCCAACATCTCTAAATGTATGGAGGGCAAAAGCACAGCCTCTGTGGCCCCTGCTCTGCAGTGTCACTTTGGTGGACTGGGAACAAGACCTACGGATGGACTAATGAGATCAGGCAGTATTTTTGCCTCTTGAGGCAGAAAACACGTGGAACACTTTTCCTTGCAGAGCTGCTGGTGATTAAACAGCAGGCGGTGCTTATGTGAATAATTCCTTGTCTGATCTTTATCTTCTCTTGGTGATTATTAATAGTGGCAGAGGGTTATCTCCGGGATGCCCAAACATGCCCAAACAGGTGCTGTGATCTCTGTGTGGGTGAGGTTCCGAGGTGGGGGCTGGGGTGTGTGGATCCATTACCTATTCCCGTGCTGGGTGACGCTCTGTTTGAAGGCATCCCCAGCTTGTGTCTGATCAGCTGCCTGGCCACGCTTGAGAGAGGAGTTGCGGTAGGGATATCCATTGGCTGAGGAGAGCTGGGAAGGCAGACATGGAGTCAGTTACCAGGAAAAGGGAGAGCTGAGCAGAGAAGAGGAGAGGGACAGTGGTAGATAAATCACAGCCTGGAAGCTTTTGGTCACCATGAGGTGCCCACCAAAATGGTTTTTGGGCCAACCTGTATCCCTGGAGCTCAGCTGCATTACAGTGTCCTTGGGTCAGGAGGGGCTGATTAGTGCTGCCCTCCTCCAGCCTTGTTTTCTTTCCATATTTAACTGGAGTGACCAGATCCCACTGAGTTTTGAGCAACTACTTGTTACACACCACCACCCACCGCACAGATCCATCTCTCTGGAAGAGGGGGAGGGAGAGGGAGAAGAGAGGACCCCCAGGGACACAGGACTAACCTCCTCTTGCAAGTGTCCAATGTCTATTTCCCAGGGAGCCCCGCGGAAGATTTCTGTGGGTGGTTCCCAGCCGTTGCGGAATTTGGGGATGTAGGTGGGGATATTTGCATCTCGGGGCCACTCGGCTCTAGGACGTAAAGTGGGAATATGGAGTGAGATTCACAAGGAATGTGTCTCTTGAGGGCATGCCAGGGAGAAACAGGAGCATCAGGGCATCCTTGACCTTGTGATAAAATCCATCATCCCCTCTCTGAGAACCTGGTGAGATGGCAGCTCTGTCCTCACCTGGATCTGGTCCACGTTTCCCCCAGGGAATCCCAGAGGTTGATCTCTTTGGGTGTCAGGTGTCCTCTGAGGAAATCTGTGGCGTCTTTGGAAAGAAGTGGGCTGATGACAGACCGGGCAAGCTCGGGACCACCACAGCTATTGATGATCTGGGTTACACACAAACAGGAGAGAATTGGCAGGAAATGGTCAAAATATCAAACCAGAGACACACAAAGAAGCAGAAATCAACAACAAAACTGATCCTTAGATCATCTCAGTCACCTCAAGAAACACCAGCCTAAATCTTTGAAGAAGACTGGACTGTCAGAGGATCATGAGAATTTTTTGATTGGAGTCAAAGCAAGGTCTGGTCTAAAAATGAGCTGTTGTTGGAGACATCACAAGATGGCACTTCAATGAATGGAAAATACTTCACTATTTCTGTGTCCTTTCTGGCTCCTTTTCCAAGCTGGGATTTCTGCTTCCTGTTTTCAGTGAAAATACTGACCTCGTCTGCCTGAAGAGACCAGGCAGATTCCCAATGGGAACCACAGCTGGCTGGCACTTTTGTTCACAGTAAAGCTTTATTAATGGGGCGGAAAGATGCATATTTGCTGGGGTTTGTGTATTTACTTCAAGGTGGAAATCAGATCAGAGGCCAGGAATAACCAGCCTCATTTCTGGATGTTCCTGAGAAAGCTGTAGTCAGGTGTGAGCACTTTTCTGACCCTTCTACACCATTTATCTGCTTGTAAATGTGAATTAGAAATGAAAAGTGCATTCCCAGTGAAACCTGGGAATTGGACTTACCAGTTCCAATGGCCCAAATAGGAAATGCACCAACTCTGAAGCGCTGGGGTTCTGGATGTGCTTCCTTAGTTTGGCCTGGAAAGAGAAAGGAAACTCATTTTAACCCTAACCTGAGTGTGCCTTGTCTTTTCTGTCACATGGAGGCATTGCTGCTGACTGATATTTACAGTAGTTTGTAACAGCCTAGAAAGCAGAGAAACTGGGAACAGTGCACCTGAAATCAGGGAGTAATTGATTGGGGACTACAAATAGTTAATTTTAATTTTGTGTCCATTTCTAAGTCCTGATGAATTTCAGGAGGGGTGGAATACCTGCTCTATAAAACAGTGTCTTTGAAGCTATTTAGAGCATGGAAAACCTTGGCTTATTTTGAAAGTCCTAGTGGGGAAAGGTCAGCATTATTGCTTCTGCCTCTTGCAGGATTGAAAATCCCACTAGTTCCATGAATGAAAACAACAGGACAAATGTTTTATAGGTCCCTTGGCAAATGGCTGATAAGGAAAATCTCCACCAAGGTCTTGCCTGTGGCACCTGGAGCTGCCCTGGCCACTGAAATGATTGGGATTTGGAGTAAATTGTGGTGGAGTGGAGGAGCAAACACTTAGGATTAATTTACTGTAAGAACTAGGTTTTGTTAGCAGCGATCAGTTGAGCTGAAACTCTTCAGTTTGTGCTTCCATTCAGCTCCTTCTACCCTTAGGATGCTGCCATGGAAAACAGGTTTCCTGCTCCTACTGAAATTCAAAGCATTTTAAATGCTGGTGGTTGAACATTCATGTGGCCTGGAAAGTGTGAAACAACTGAAGCAACAGGGTGGCTCAGTGAAATGGCCCTTACTCAAGGACTTCCCAGCCACGTGGTGTGGAATGCGGCAGTGCTCCAACAGGGATTCCCAGCTCTCCTCCAGGCTCAGCCCTGGGCTCTTCTCAGGAGTTCAGCTGCTCTTTCTGATCCTGACCAGGCACAGATTATTCATATTTGCTTCTAGAAGAAAAGGCTGGAGCTTGGTGTTCTGCATCAAAGTTGTTTACAATCTCTGTGGTTTCCTCAGTAATAACTTCCCTGAAGGATCTAGTAGTATGTGTTTGCTGGGAAAGTTTGGTCAGAACTGGTGGAATTCCTTCTGGCTCGTGACCCTCCTGGTCTCATATGTCACTAAGCAGAGCTGGCAGCACTGGGAATGTCTTTATGCTTCTACTTTTCACTCCCTTCTTAATGCAGAGGATCTTCCAGAGGAGAAAGAAAGGAGCCAGCAATATTTGGGCAATCAGGGACATCAGTTCTTGTCAACCAGAGACTTCCCAGGCCTGGATCTGAAAACATTCAGGCATTGCAACCCTCTGGCTGCTTTTTCCTATCCTGGACTGCATGCTTCTAGTTTCAGTTTACCAGCTTGTCCCCAAAAACCTGCTTAAGCCATCACACAGCGTTTGTCCTGGGTTCTGAAAAACCTGGATTTCACGCCTTTGTCCCTTGGCATTTTTGGTTCAAATTTCACTAAAAGTATTTGCTACTGGGATACAGGGGGAAAAGCGCTGTCACTGCATGGGATGGAAACTCCCTCTGTGCCTTACCAAGAGGTTAAAAGCCAGTTTGGTTTTCTGGAAGCAGTCGATGAACTCGGCCTCGCTCGGGGGTCTTGCTCGAAGAGTCAGCATTCCCTCTGCCAGGAAAAGGGGCAGAGAAGGATACGTTATTTAAGGAGTCCCTTCTGGGAATGTTTCATCTGCCTACCGTGCAGAAGACACATGTAAAGTGGGTGCTGAGACTAGAACAACAAGTCCAGGGCTCAGGGCAAGTGAAATGTCTCTGTGTGCTGGAGGCCTCACTGGGCCTTGTGTGTCCTGTAGACAGGAGCTGCTCACGGACCAGTGGCATCTTCCCACCTGGATCCGTAGCTGTGCTGCTTCATCAGTCTGTCCTTCCTGGGACATGAGCTGAGGTGCCCCCCACCTTCATTCGTGCCCCTGTGTTCCCCATTTGTTCCAGCTGCTGCACTGTACCTGCTGGCCCTTTCTTCTTGTTCTTCTTGCCTTTCTTCCTCTGGTTGAGCTGTCGGAATGCCTCTGCTGCCTTCTGGAGCTGGGCGACGAACACTTCAATGTCATCCAGAGTGCAGTTCAGGATTTGCTGTGGGGACAGAAACCCAAGAGACCAAGGTGATAGTGAGCCCAGGCTGCACTCAGCTGGGAGCCCGAATCCCAGAGCCTGCTGCATTTCCTGGAAGAATGCACAGGAATGGGCAATCCAGGCATGAAATGAAGCTGAATTCATCACTTTCTGAACACAAAGCTGGGCCTGGCTGTGTGCTGTACTTATCAATGTGACAAGTGACCCCTGCTAATGGATGGCTGGAAAATAACCCAAGACCAGGCCATGGGATGGGGAGGAGTAGACCTGGAATCAGCAGAGCTGCCTCGGGTCAGAGGATGTTGTGAGTGATCCAGTGATGGAGCTTTGCTTTTGGCCACCTTGTCTTTATGCAGAGCAGGTATCAGTTTGAAAAATGACCAAATTATGCATTAAATGGGTACTCATGGAGCAGCCCCTTACTTCCCATTCTCTCTCCTGCCTTTGGAGTGTGCACTGTCCTTGTTACCCACCGTTTCCTTTTCAATCTTCTGTGCTAACATGGCCCGGGACTCCTCGTGGTCGTGAGAGCTGGAGCTTCGTCGTTCATAGTCTGCAAATGAGGGAGAGAAAAACGTATTTACTATCAGAGGTTGCAGATAGGCTGTGTTAAAGGCAGGGACCCATGGGATGGTGACTCCCAGCTTGGGTGTTTACTCTGGGTTATAAGGGCACCTCAGGGGGCCACAAGGAGCAGGAGATGATTGAAGTTGCTGATTGAATCTTCCAAGGTCATAGCACCTGCCTGCCAACCATTGTGGGATACCCTGCCTGTTCTCAGGTATAGGGAAGGAATCATGAAGAGCATCCAGCAGAGACCTGCCAGCCCTGTTCTCCAGCTGCTCTGAGTCACCAACTCCTTTGTCCTCCTATGCTGAGGAGCTGAAGAACCAGATATCAAGTGGGATTAGATTGACCCATCTCTTCTAACCCCCAGCTATCCACGGGAGCTTTTGTTCTCCCAGAGTTCCAGTTTAACCAAAAAGTAGTTGAGAAAGAAGGGATAAGCTCTGGAAGTGAATCCAACTGCTGGAAAGCAGCATGCCAGGAATTCTGCATGATGGATATCTAGGCAGGCCCATGCACGAATCAGCATTTTTGTACAAACTCCTGTGCAGTCTCTCAAGTGTTTTTAATGGGTGTTAAAAACCAATCATCCAGAAAAAAACCCAACCCACAGGCACCTCCCGGCTTCCAGAAGGCACACACTCGGTGAGGGGGGGTATTTCAGTGTGAACAATTGCTGGGATGACCCCTTGTGAAAATAAAACTGTGTCAGCTCAGTGAAATGGGGTTTGAAAGGGCCAGCACAGCAGGATACACTGAGTGGGAGAACTGGGGAGGCAGCATTGGCAAAGGACCATGAAAAATCCACGTCATCTCTAAGTGTGGGAATGAAGCGATTAGTTCTGACAGCTTTTGAAGAAAAAGCAATAAAGCGTGCTCTGAGGAGAAGTGATCTCAGCAAACAGGCATCACTCAAGGCTTTCTCCTGTCATCTGCTTTCGTGCCAGGCTCTGTGCTCTCAGATCCAGAAATCCTGCCTGGGTGAATTCCCAGCTCTGCTGATGTGAGCAGTGTGAGGTCAGCTCTGTGCTGAGAACCCTGGAAAGGGCAGAGATAAGGGTGGCTGCTCTGCATCAAAATATAGATGTTTATTCATGGTCCAGCTCAGAAATATAGAAATTCCTTTCGTGGTGCAGAACTGGGCCTGAAATAAGTTCTCCATTCAGGAGCCAAAGCAGTGCTTGGCTTCAGATCCTATCCTGGGAAAGGAGTGTTTTGGAATTTCTTGTGGTACCCTATTACATGTTTTCCTTGAAACTAGAAATGAATCCTAAGAGAAGATGGTAGGATATGCAGGGATGGGAAATGCCTACATTTTGCTCATCAAGTTGAGCTTTTGTCAGAGAAGGAGCTTGTTTCTGTTCTGTTTTCAAGCCAGCTCAAACGGGCTGAAGTCAGGATGGGTTTGGATTAGCACATGAGAAGGGTGAATTCAGATCTGCATTTCCACACTCGACTTTACAAGAATTTGTGGAAACCACTTGATTTTTGAGGGTGAAGTCTTGGCTGCCATGAAATCAGCAGAGCCAGCAATTTATCCTTCTGACAGGTCTGTCTTGTCTGTACATGTTAAGATCACCTGTGCCTGGTTCAAACTTCCTGTGGTGGCTCAGTTTGATGAGGGGCCTTTGCTTATTTTGGGCATTTCGGTATCCCCAAATACAGGTGGTGTTACAAGGAGTTTCTAGGAGCTTTGACCTGTTGAGCACAAGATGCCCAGTGGGTACAACACTTATTTACAACACAGACTACATCAAGAGGGATGGCTGGCTGGCTTAATAAGTCTGCTGTCCCCAGGACAGACTTCCCAAGTCCTCCCAGTACCTGGATCATGCTGGGAAGGAGGTGCCACCCTGTTCCTGTTCATCCCTGAGCCTCGCATGTCATGCTGGATTGGGATGGGAGCTGGCCCTTGTGGTGGGGGAAGGATGGATTGTCTCTGCTTGATCTTCTCTTGGTTTGCCCTGCAAGGAAAACAATACACAACAACCCCATCAGTGGCTGCAGATCCCATTTCCAAGAGACTGGAGTGTGAATACACCTTTGGGAAAAGAGCTTTACATTTGTTACTCCCAGCTGTATCTTGCAACACTTACTTGAGTGTCTGTGGCCGTATTTTCTTTCCATGCTTGTGGTCTGCCAGGGCACTTTCTATGTCCTCGTGAACCAACTCCGCCTCAAAGATAAAACAGGGATGTTTCTAAGCACTTGGCTTTGGGAAGGACTGAGGGCAAAGGAGGAAGGGGCTGGCAGACAGCCAGACAGACAAGGAGGGCTCTGCTCACCTCCACCTCGTCACAGTTGAAGAAGTGGATGTCGGGTTTGTGCTGCTCCGAGTCCTGACACACCAGGAGCAGGATGGAGGAATAGCGCATCTGGTTGAGCACCGTCTGGCAGTGCTGGACTGTCGGCAGAGGGAAGTCCTCCAGCTCCTCCTGGAAGAGCAGGAAGAAGGTGTCAGGCAATGAGGAACTATTGAACTGCAGGGGAATGGTCCTGTGCAGGAACTCCTGGCATCCCTGTGCTGACATTCTTTAGTTTGGCATTGCTGAGAGCATCCCTCTCCCACACTGCAGATCTCCAGGTACCTGTGACTCGCAGTCCAGCAGCCGGATGGACTTGTCGTTCACTTGCAGCAGCATCTCCTGTGTCCAGATCTTCTCTTTGGAGTTGAGCAAGATGAGTTTCCGGATGGCGTCATCCACCGTCACGATGGACTCACTCTTGTCCATGATGAAGGTGGCCAAGTGCTGAAGGTGGGGAGGGAAAGAAGGAAAAAACAGGTGGACAATGTTGGTGTGTGTAAATCAGTGGTGAAAGCATCTCTAAAGGCTTCAGCTGCTGTTTGTGGCTCTTCAGAGCTCACGCATGAAGGAGTTGCTGCACAAAGCAGTTCTGGTTGTTGGTACCAGCCTGGCCATGGTGGTGAAGCATCTGGGGTTCGTAGTGGGTTTTCATAACCTGTGTCACCACTTGCATATTCATCTCATCAATTCCAGCAGCTCTGGCCCCCATCCAGTGGGGCAACTGCTTCATGCACGAGTTATTCCCCTGGCCCTTCTGAAACTCACTTGGAAGTAAAAATACAGTAGTTAAGCTTCACTTGCCAAACTGAAGCCTCTTGGAATTTACTTGTCTTATGTAGCAGACCTGCCTATGTGGGATTTGTGCCAGGCAAAGAGCTCACACAAGCCATGGGCAAGTGTTAGTCGTCTATGCCTAATGGGATCCATGTACTGTATGGAGTCCCCTGCTCTGGGAACAGCTGTTCCAGAGACCTTCCATCCTGCAAAGCCTGCAAGAGCTCCAAACCTGGCAGCTGACTCTACATGAGCCCTTTAATCCTCCCTTAGGGTTGGGGTTACCTTCCCCCAAGAGAGACCCAAGTCAGCCCTTGTGGTAGTGAAAATTGGTGTTGCTGACTGGGAGAAGAGACTTCTCCTGCTCACCTCTGTCCTGCACTGTGGCTTTGCTTGGTTATCCTGGTTATACTTGGCTCCTATATGTACAGAGTTTGTGCAGCTTTGGGCTGCTCCTGGGGATCCCTGGGAAGGGAATGCGGGGCAGGGAAGGGCAGGGAGGCAGCTGTGGGAAGGGGAGGTGCATCACATCCAAGTAGTGCTAGTGCCCCCCAGCAGTGAGTGAAGGCCACTCCAAAAATCCAAGTAGCTGCTCAGGTGAGAGCGAGTGCTGCTCCCTGTGGTTGGGAGAACTGGATGTGTCTGCCAGCAGAGGGGACTACGAGGCAGGAAAAGCTGGGACTGATTGCTGAGCTGTTGTCCCTGTGCTGTGACAGCACAGCCAGGCCACGTGTTCTGGTGACAACAGGGAAGGGGAAAAAAATCAGGAAGGAAAAGGAAATAGTCCTGTTTCACCTTGTTCCTTCTCCTGCCTAGCTGGCAGCAGTGGAAGCTCCTGCTTCCCTCTGATGCACAAGCCCTGCAGTCTGGTTTCAAAACAAGAGCTGGAAAACGGAGGATGTTTTAAAGCAAGTCCAAAATTGATGCGATATTTATCGTACAGGGATTAATTTTGCCTGACTTTTCTCCCTTTGCTCTCATGTCTTCCTCTTTTTTCCAGTGATCAGATATAACCATTTAGGGGTCAAGCAGCTTCTTTCTGGCACTGATGCTGGTGGGCATTAGGGGTGGGTAGGGTTTGTAGTGACCCGTTTGCTGTTAGATGAGTCCCAAAAGCTGGAGGAAGGAGCAGAGAAGAGAACAAATGCTGCAGGGTGCAGGACCCATTCCTGTGTTCACTGAGCACAGATATGGGGTGAGGCACTGTCTCTATAAAACTCCTGGCAGGTGTGTGACCCTGAGCTGAGATTAGCAGTGCAATCACGTATGAAAACACACCAGTCTGTTACTGGAATTGTGAAACAGTGCACGGAAAGGTATTTGCCAAGTCAGTGTTATCTGTGCAGAGGTGACAGGCCCTCTGCTTTCGGAGCAGTGAGGAGAATGGCTTTACAGTCATGGCAGGCATTCTTATCTCTGCTATTGTTTTATCCACCAGCTTTACAAGCTTCATAAATTCCTTTGCTGTTTACTGTTAATTTTCATGGAGAGGGAGCTACTATTCTGACTCACTCAGAGTATTTTTCATTTTCCACTTTCTGTAGATAAGAGTGGCTTGAGCAGGAGAAGTTTCCTGCTGTCTTCACTTTATCTCATTAAACCCCCTACATTCAAATACAGCAGCTTTTATAAGAGTGGGCAATGGGTCCATCCACCATTAATCTTTGATCAGATTATTTCAAAGGGTGTAGAATGCCTCCTGTGAGGAAATCTCATTCTGCCTCAGTGCCTGCTACTGAAATCCTGTTGGCCTTGATCAAAGTTCAGGGGAGAGACTCAAAAACAGGTGACATATGGCACAGTTAATGTACATGGCACTGCTTAAAGTCCCTTCTCTGCTTCCATGCTGGACCACTGGGTTGGCTTTTCTGATGGAAACCAGGACCTCTTTCCAAACAGGCATTTTAAAAGTCTAACTTAGACTGTTAAAGGGCCCCAACTACAAAATATAAACCTTATAATGTGTTTTCCTGCCTCACCTTGCCCAGTTATCAGTGATGAATGGCCCACCTTCATCCCCACAGTGTCCTGCAACAGCGTATTGTGTTCAGGAGCCACAGAGCCAGGGATGGCCAGGCTGGCTCCTCTTTTTGGAGTGGATGTCTGTGACACTGGGAGATGCATTTGGGTTATTGCCTGTCATGTGTGAAGGGGCTTGAGTTACTTGAGAGGACACAGTAGCTGGGGAGAGCTGAAAGTTGATAATGCATGTGGTCTGTGTTATCTGGGAAGCTGAGTTCCTGTAACCACCACGGGAACTCTGCTTTTAACCTGTCTGTGCTGATCAGGAGGGTTTGAAGCATGGGGTGACAGGAGGGACAACAGCTCCTGCCCTCCCTCAGACACAGAGGAGGAGCAGGACAACAGCTTCTCCATTTCCCCTTCCCTTGTACAGAATTCCCTTTGTCTTTTCAACATCATCTCTCCCCCACACACCCCGGCCCATTCTCCTCTACCCAATTAATCAAGGCTTTAATTGTAAGGAGATTCCTAACTCCTCTTGGGCCCCATGAAGGTCCAGGATACAGGGAATGCACTGCACTACCAGTACCTATCACTGACCTTGGCCTCCCAGCCCCTTAGTACTCCATTGTGTGCTCACCTGGACATGGTACTGGGAAGTCTCGTGCATAATGATGTTGGAATTGGAGTATTTTTTCCTTTGTTCTGCAAAAAAAGGAAGAAAAGTAGCGTTTATTATGTATCTGTGTATCAGGGTCTGAGAATTACAGCTCTACAGTCTTTCTTGTGGTCTCTGAGCTTCCAGCTTCAACTGGAATAGGGAATAATAAGATATTAGCTGTTGTTAGAAGGATTGAAAAACTGAGTGTGTAAAGTGCATGTTCAAGTTGTATCCCTTCATGCTGCTCATGATTTGATTCCTGGAGATCAGCACCATTTGTGAAGCAAATTAAACCTCGTATAAAGGAATGATTAGGGAAGCTTTTGTTAGAGGACTGGGGAGGTGAGGAGTGGCTTGAGAAGGCTGGCAGGGTGCCAGAAGGAAAGATCCAACCACAACCTGTCAGTTTGGACCTGACAGCCCTCTGAATCATCCTCCAGAAGAACCCTGGGATGCTTTCAGTTTCCTTTCCTGGTTTTCCTGGCAAGCCACAGTAAAGAGCTGTTGCCACAGGTAGGAAAGGCTGTTGGGATCAGCTAGAAACCCCAGTTTCTTGTACGCTGTTTCCATGAGGCAACAAATCCTCATTACTTCCTGCATTTCTTACTGGAAAGCAGCACTAAAGAGTAATTAGGGAAAAAATTGCTTGGTATTCCATGAGGCTATTGATTATAATCCTCCAAGAGTTTACCATGCCAGCTCTTACTCTCTGTTTAATTGGCCCTTGGCCAGGGATTCCTCATAAATTGCTTGAATAGTAGAGGAGGAACTATCCAGGCCCAGAGTGATCTGTGAGCATCCAGCCTGGAAACATCCTCCTGGCCAGCAGAGGACATCCTTGGCTTTTAAAGAAGTATATATTAATCTCAATTTATCTGTGGTTTGCTCAAAGCTTTCCTTAATACCTTCTCAGGGGTGTTGGCTTCTCTCTCGTTCTCCCTTTTTCTCTGAACAGTGACCTCACCTAACAAATTCCACATTAAAGAGGCTGGTTCCTAGGAAATATCTGTCCTTATAGGAACTCATTCCGAATGTATTAAAAAAAGGATCTTTTGGTAAAGAGGTGAGTTAACAGGAGTCAACATGTATTATAGGCACTGCCTGGCAGGATTCCCACAAATGCCCCAATGAAGTGTGATGTGCAGCTTCATGCCTGGATTTGCCCTGCCTAGAGCAGGCTGGGATTTCCAGCCAGCCCATCTAGCCCCTGGAATGGTCCAGTTCCAGCTTACTTTAATTTAGCTTGTACCTAGTGGGAGTTTGGCATTTCTTTGGCTATCCTATTGGAGTGCAGTGGAGTTGGGATCAGGGCCTGGCACACGTGCAGGTGCAGCATGTTTTCCACGTTGGCAGTGTGAACCTTTTCCTCCAGATTCCCCGCATATCTCTGTTACACTTTTATTTCTCCTTGGCTTCCATGGGAGGACATGAGCAAGGATCAGCTCGGGCTCCGTGGACATTGCCAGCAGGTGTCTCTCCAGAACAGGCACTGCTTTTCCTTGGGATTTAACTGGGGGATTCCCCCTTCTCCTTGGGCAGCAGAAAAGAGCTTTTAAATTGAGCTCGTCTTGGCGCATGGGACCGAGCACTGCTGCAGTCCTGCCCACTGCTGTGGGAGTGTGCTGAGCACCTAGAGATGTCCCAGAGACAAGGATCCTGAAAAGATGCCACTGCTCTTATTTGGAGCCTGGCAAGCGTGGATAGAACCTGGATTCAAGCTGATTTCTCAAGGTTTTTAGCACTTCTGTAACACCGTTTAAGCCTGATGTGTGCCGTGAGCTTGGCAGGACACACGAATACTTCACACCTCGTATCTCTGTGCCTGTGGCTGCAAATACAACACAGTGTTTTGCCTCTGTGGCTGATTCCTAATCACCCTGAAGTGCCGGCTGTTCCCGAGTAGAGGTGATTTATTGGTGAGAATGCTGATTTATTGGTGGGGACGCTGGCAGAGGCATTAATGGAGACTGCAAGTCTCTAGGCCAGGGTCTCATACACCACCAGCATCAACTCAGATGTGGAGTGAGGATAGTTCAGCAGGAAAGACGTTGGACACCCAGCCCAGGTCCTTGCTCAGCCATTCCAGTGACCTTGAATAAATGAATCAGCATTGCAGAGCAGCCACTTCCCACCTCAGGCTCTCAGGGAAGGCTCAGTGGCATTTTCTGTTTGCTGGGGGCTTTAATTGCAGTCTGTCCTACTTGGAATGTGGGGCAAGGTCTGGGTTAGGGCACAGGCAATGCATCCCAGAGGGACTGGGGGCTGATGTGAGGCACTTTTCTTCTCACAGTAACCTCAATTTCCTTCCCAAGTATTTCTCATGTAAATAGATGACACTGATGGAAATGAGAGCACTGCATCCGTGTGGGATGGAGACAGATTAGGATTTTAAGACATTCCATCCCCTCTATTAAAAACGAGTGGAAAAGGCTGAAGTGAGTGGAAACAGAGGGGTTTACACTTGGACAGGCAAATGTCTCCACCCTGAGAGGAAGAGTGCAGAGCTGCATCAGGAGCTGGTAATCACTGAGGAAGGGAAGGAATACCAGGGGGACGAGGATTCCAGAGGGAGGATAGTGCAGATCTGTGTTCCTGTTAGGAAAACAGCCCCTGGAGCTGTAGCAGTGATCAGGGCTACAGCTCATTGCCCTCAGGCTCTCTGGGATCCCCTCCAAAGCCTTTGCTCTTTCTTCCAAGGTCAAAGAAGCCACACATGTCATGGTCAGGGGAGAGCTCAGCATGCATCCCTAAGAAAATGTTTGGAGAAGCCCTTGGAAGTTTTGGGACCTGATCAAAACCTCAGAACTCTGCATAGCCCAACTTACCATCACCTGCCCTTGGTGACTGCAGAGAGCAAAGGGCCCTTTATCCCTTTGCAGCCTCTTCTAGACAGTGGCAAGCCCAGGGACAGGGAGAAATGCAGATGTTTCCCCTCCCTCTGTTGATTTTCCCTGGGGGAATTTCTGCGTTATCTCCAAGAGTTGCAGAACTAGAGCAAAGTGCCTCTATTTTGTCTCACCATGTCATTCAAGTGACGTCCCAGAAGCTGCCCAGGGCAAGAAATGGGGTGTTTCTGCATATTCTCTTTCCTGTCCCTTTCTTTAACACGTCTGCTTGTTCCTTCTGAAATCCCTTCTGTCTCCTTGGCTTGTACCTGGCCCCCACACCCATGGAAACTTTTATTTTTGTGTTTCCTCCTGGCAAATGAAAACACGAGGTCTGGAACCAGCCAGGCTTTCTGGGGACAGCAGGGTGCCAGAACACTGAAATCTCCTTCTTTCTTAGTTTGATTTGAACACAGGAAGAATTAAAGATCCAGGCTGCAGATCACAAAAGAGTCAGTCTTGGGCCACATCTATCCAAAGAGTGTGGATGCTTTAAAGAAAAAGAGGGGGTTTGGTTTATTTAATGCAAGCACTGTGGTGAAACAACTGCAGAGCTTTCCATGATGCATCATTATTTGTCTTTGCTTAAATCTGGCTCTGGTTGGGCTGGGCTGCTACAGATACACTTTAAGGAAGAAATCCCTCCCTGTGAGGGTGAGGAGGCCCTGGCACAGGTTGCCCAGAGAAGCTGTGGCTGCCCCATCCCTGGAAGCATCCAAGGTCCGTCTGGACTGGGCTTAGAGCAACCTTGGATAGTGGAAGGTGCCCACAGCAGTGGGGTGGCATTGGATGAGCTTTGATGTCCCTTCCAACCCAAGCTGTTCTGGCATTCAGTGAATGATGCCTGCAGGGAGATCTGTGACTGACTGGCTTTTGCATAAAGGGGGATCCTTTGCCTTGCCAGGTGAACTTCCCTGGCCAGAAAGGCTTCAGGAGGCAGGTCACCTGTCCCGCGTGCTCCCACCCTGCCTTTCTGCACAGCCCTGTCCTTCCCTGCTGAATGTTCTCTGAAAGGGCTCTGGCTCGGCAGCAGCAGGAGCCAACTTCCTCCCGGTTCATCTGACACCTCCCACCGGGACACTTGGCATTTCTACAGCATCCTGCAAGGGCCACCCTCAGGTATTATCTGACCCCTGGCCTGGCCCCAGGAGGCAGGGAATTTGCATAAGCCCCTCGTGATAAATGACCATTGCAGGAGTATAGCGATTTACCCCAAATTAGCTCAGACCCCAGTCTGCATCTCTGTTTATGCCCTGCTGTGACTTTCAGAGGCTGTGGCAGTGCAGGACTCTGGATAGAACACAGGCAAAGGGCAAGGAGAGCTCCGGGGCTGTGGCACCAGTCCAGCAAACATCCAAAGGTGATAAAACTGGCATGAGCCCACGGTGACCACCATTGTCCTTTTTACTTCTGACTGCCAAGAGAGCCAAAGAGATGGGAAAACAATACAGCTTTGTCCTGTCTTTTTGGTGTCAGGCAAAGAAAAAACAGCTCGTAGCATGGGGATCCTGGAAGGTGCTGCTGTGATCTGCTGTGGCCTGAGGAGCAGTCCTGCTGATCCCAAACACTTGCTGTATGAATGGCATGAGTGATCCAGAAAGCTGAGAATGCCTCGAGTATGGAGAGAACATGGGACATGCACCCCTCTTGCCTCTCAGGATCTGGCCCAGTGATCCCTAAGACTGTCCTTTGAGGGGGAAAACCTGCTATAAGTGGTTCTTTAATGGAATTTACTTCAATCCTCTCCTAACCAGGTCGTTTTAATCTTGCCTCACATCCAGAGGTGTGGGGAAGACTGCAAAGAATGTTATCTATCACCAGTATCTTAAAAATAAATAGTGCTGTGGCAATGGTGTTTCCCACTGGCAGCAGTGAGGAAATGGGAAAAGCTCACACCACTGCACAGGTACAGGGTGGATTTTACCTGAGGGCTCAAAACAGTGCTGGGCTGAAATCCCAGTGATGAGGTGAAAATCTTGACTGGAAGGGAGAGCATCCTGTTTGGCTTGATGTTGAGAAGTGGAAGGGGTGAAAGAGAGTAATAAATAAGGGCAAAAAAGCAGGATCGATGCACTTGCGGAGGGATGGGGTTATCAGCTTGGTCCAGGAAGCCAAATCTTTAGTGCCACCTTCCCTCCCCATTTCCATACAACACCTTCCTTTGCAGGGTGTGTGGCTGTGAACACTCCATTCAGTGAGAACAAGAGATGAACTAGCGGGATAAACTGCTCATGGGACCAGCTTGGAGCTGGGATAATTGGTTGAGGGCTCTGGGAATGCTGAGTGGTGCCAAGGAGGACAGGAATAGGCTGGTCTCTTTCCATGCACAGCCTCTGCCAAGCCACAGGGCACAGTACAATGTGCCAGTAGGACCAGGAGTGGGAGAAATGAAGGCTGTAGGAGTCAGATACCTGGTGGGATACCTGGCAAACTCACAGCAGGAACATCTGCCTAGGGAGGAGGGAAATGGGCTCCTCTGGGACTCAGCTGATCTGGGGAGTGTCCTGGTGCTGCACTGACCTACAGGCAGGATCCTAGGGCTCAGTCCCAACATTCGATCTCCTTCCATCTCTTTACATTCTGAACTGCTCTAAACAAAAACTCTCCTGTGTGGGGCCAAAGTCAGTTGTGGTGTAAAAAGGTGTCTCTAACAAACACAGGCAGTTACACCAGAGCTGCAGGGCCCTCTCTTCCCCTCCATGCACATCCTTCTCTGATTAATTAGTTTTATCACACAGGATCCTCCCTGATCCTCCCTATCCCTCCTCATATTTTCCAGCCATTGCTGGGCAGAAGGCACAGCAGAAAACAGGGAAATGGACAAGTACAGAGCAGTCTCTGAGGAATCAGAGAAGTATTGGATTTGTTTTCCTTGACAGTGCCACACCAAGGCTCTCTCTTCCTGCATCACACTGCAACCTTCCTGGCACCCACATCCATTGGAACAGCCTAAGGGAAGTCCTGGCTGTGCCTTCTGGAGCTTGCCAGTTCCTTATATTATCTATATGTTACCTAACAGTGCGCAGGCTGACTACAGTAACCTGCCAGCGTAGCATGAGCTGGGCTGTGCCAACCAACAGGTCAGGACCAGCCTCCAGAGGGGAAACAGGGCACCAAATGCTCCATGTGCTCATGGAGATCTGCCAGGCTGCATTATAGAGCTGCCTTATGGAATAGCTTCCACTTCCAGGATTCCAGCACGGGGCCAGACGTGGCAGTCTGAGCACACCTCTACAGCTCAGGGATCTGCCGGGTTCCTGCTTCCCCACCGAGTAGGACAGTGGGATGCTCCAGGTTGCACAGGGTCAGTCAAGGGTCTGGTTTTGGACCCTCCACAGACTTGTGCCTGAGCTTCAAACAGGGAAGAATCTGCAGGTCCTGCCTTGCTGCTTCCCTGCTCCCCATGGACAGCTTAGAGAGAACTCCATTGTGGACTATCTTTGGAGCTCAGGAAGCATCAGGCTTCCTGGATTTGCTGTTAGATCCAGAGCTGTGGCTGTGGCACTGGGAATCCTCGCCTGGGGCAGCTCTCGCTCATGGCTGGTGTGTTAGGACGGCTCTGGAAGCTCTTGGAGTGAATGAACAGGCTCTCATCGAGGTGTGAATGGGCTGTGGCAGCAGGAAGTGAGGTGCCACACGGCTGAATTCCTGCTCCCCAGGGTCAGCCCTGAGTGCTCACATTCCTGGTTTATTAGCTGAAGACACAACCTACTCCAGGAAAGCAAATAAAAACCTGACCCAGCTCCCGGGTTGTGCAAGGACTGAGCACATGTAGGAACAGTGAGTGTTTGTGTTGAGAGCGCGGGCGGCGTGTCCGGCACGGCCCGGCTGCTCGGGGCAGGATAATCGGGGGATCGAGGAGCGGCGGGGGAAAGCTCATGGGAAGAGATGTTCCATTTTGATTAGAGATTAATGTGCTTTATTTGAGCATCGAAAAAATTCGTAATGAGAAGTTCCCTCTTTTGTATGTGTTTTTTTTGTTTGTTAACTTTGTTTTGTTTTTGTTGTTATTAAATACCACAGCTTTGGTTCTCAAGGTACTTGGGCACATCCAGAGCCTCATTTCCATTTAGGAAAATGGTCCTCTGAGCAAGCTTTGAGGAGTTACTCCGTGCAAGGAGAGAACCTGCACTCAGCAGTTTTGAAGTGGCAAAGAAAAAGGGTCACTGGAGATGCTGAACGGTGTCCGAGGTGGCGGATCCCTCTCCACAGCATCCCCGTCACTAACTGCCATCCCAAATTCCCAGCAAGCAGCACCCAGAGCAGTGCCTGCTCCTCCCAGTAGCTCCAGTCAGGGCTAACTGAGCCAATGTGTTCCCTGGCTTACCCACTGCTGGGGTTCGATCCACAGGAACCAACAGGAATGTTGGCTTCTGATTTTTCTTCCAGCCTTGTTTGCAGTTAGAGTATTAAATGTCCAAGGCTTTGAATAAAGGGGTGACCCACATGGCAGCATCAGAGGGGAGCCAGGTAATCTGAAGCTGGAATCTCGGGTGGGAAAGGGATGTGAAGAAAGGAGCTGAAATGGCACCGAGGGAGCAGTGCAGGAGGACAAGGGAGTTATTCAGGGCTGGCAGTGGAGGAGATGAGGAATTAATTGCTTGGGCAAGGAGGCTGGGTCTTTGCTGGAACTCAGGATTTTTCTGCAGTGGGATGAAACCTTTAAAGACCTGATGCTCAGTTGCACCATTCTGATCCTGCCCAAATTCCTTTGGATTTAGGCATGGACTTGGTCCTCCCAGCTGAGCAAGCTTGGGTTCAGCCACCTCTCCAGCCAGGGTTGTCTCCTGCAGACAATACCAGTGTGCATCAAATCCATGCCCAAATCCTGTCTTAGATGTTGTGGGGAAATGTGCTCCTGTGATGGCCACATGGCCTCCAGCTGAAACTGGGAAGAAGTTCATGGTTTGGGCTGGGAGTGGGAGAACCAGCAGCAAGGAATTACAGCCTGGGGCTATACAGTCTCATCTCAGAGACCTCCCCATGTGCCTGGGGGCTGGAGGCCCCGATGGGAGACAAGGGAGGTCTGTGGAGACCCCAGGGAGTCAGTTCATGACCATTAAACATAATTTGCTGCTTCTCCTTTGGTGTGTTCTGCCTGGCTAGAGCTAAGCAGCCAGCTCCCTAGGGAGATGATCCCTGTCCAGGGCCACGCCGGGCAGGAAGTGGCTCTTCTCTTTGTGTTAGTGCCCCGTGTCCTGTTACGGCGCCAAGGCCTGGCTTGGGTTACGGGGGTGCAGTGTCAAGTGATCGCATCAGCATCACCCTGCCACAGCCTAACTCATCCCACTCCTGCTCTTGGAGTATCCCTTTTCCAGCCCTGCATCCCATCAGGTTTTGGTCTTTCCTAGGAATGAGTGTCTCAAGGATGGGTGGGCAGGTTGCACCCAAATGGCTGGATCTCACAGGTTCGGCCCGGGGTGCTGGAAGGCAGCTGAGCACTGCAGGGACAGGCACAGTACCAAACAGAAATGAGCTGCTGCTTCCCACAGCTCCAGCACTGAAACATCAAACTGGCCTGAACCTGGCAGCTTCCCTGGCTGTGCTGCCTGATCCCTCTGGAGAGCCAGCACTGGCTGAGCAGCCGTGGGAGCAGCTGAGGGGAACACCTGCAGAAGCCCACCAGAGTCACCTCACAAAGGGGTGGCATGGGTTTCCTGCTGTGGGGAGCACTGTGCAGAAACACTTCCTGCCAGCCCCTCTGTGGTTTCTCTCCAAGCCATGCTCGCTTCCCCCCAGGCTTTCATCTAGGCTGAACAGGCTCCTGTAATCGTAATCGGAGAGGCTGCCTAATTTATTTATAGGGTGCATTAACATTTATTCAGCTGCTGGCTGTGTGGTGAGTAAGGTGGCAACTTGATAGGTGCCAGCCATTCCCCTGCTGCCAGCTGAGCCAGGGCTTACTTACTACTGCAGCCACAGACCCTTCCAGAATGTGGAGCTAAACAAATGGAATGCTGTTTTGCTAAGCGGGGAGGAAAGGATGAGTGTCCTGCTCTCCTGAGAGCCAGGAATTTCCACTGAGAGTGGCTGACCAGCTAGAAAGCATATCCAACTCTGGCAGGGATAGAGCCAGGCAAGGGGATCTTGGGCTTTAAGCCAGTTTCATTGCAGAATTCCCTTTATCTCTCCCAACCCCTCTGTGCTCACCACAGTGAGGAAGACATGGTGGTGGACAATGTACTTGGTGATCAAAGCAATTTCAGGAGGCCAAGAGTGACACTGGGGCCTTGTCCACTGTCACCAGCTGTGAGCCCATGTCCTGTGCACACCTTCACACTATTGTCCTGGAGGCCCCAGAGCAATCCCTCACCTTCATCATCCAGTTGCCTTTCTGTGCACAGCCTGCTCCTGTGCTCTGCTCCGGCCTCTGCACCGTGATTTTAAATAACCCTCTTCAGAGTCTCACCTGAGGTTGTTTTAATATTCTCAGTAAGCCCCTGCTGATACTGGGGAGACCTGGGCTCTCAGGTAACATTGTGTACCTGCCGTTGGCACCCCTGACATGTTAGACCAGTAGTGTTGTAGAAAAAATGTCTTCGAAAAGCTAAGCCCAAGGCCTTGTCCATGCAGAAATAACATTTAGACACCTGTGTGCATTGGAGCATCTGCGGTCATTACCCAGCAAGCTTCAAATGCAGTGGATGCCTTTGTGCTGGGAATCTGGGAGTCACTGTACTCATTTCTTGGAGGTCTGGCAGTGTACAGAGGCTGAGGGTCCAGCCTCATTGTACTGGAGAAAAATGGAAATACGAAAAGTCCTGTCAGCTCCAAATGTCCCTGAGCAGTGTTGTAATCACATAATCAAGGCCAGCTCAGCTTGGTGTGATTTGTCTCATTATGAAACATAATTCTCCCTGGAATTTTAGTTCTTGCCTGCCCTCCACCCCCAAATGTGCTAGCTCACAGCAGAAATTAATGCTGGGGGAGGAAGGATCCGTGTGGGAAGGGGACCAAGACATTTAAATACTCGTTTACACGTGCTGAGTGCCCTTTGCTGAATTATCGGTTGGGTTTCCAGTGCTGCCAAGCAAAATCCCTCTGGATGTGCTTGTGCCAGGGGCTGAGCTGGCCAAGAGCGACTGATTTGTGCACGGAATGCCTGCAGGGCTTGTTCTGTGCTTCAGTGGAGGCAGGGAAATAATAGGCAGCTGCTTTACTCCTCCTGAAGATTTGGCCCAGGGACGTACAGTCCTCATTTAAGGTTTGTTGGAATTTGGTCAAAGAGGTCCCAACCCTGGTGAAATTTGCTTTTGGGGTGTGTTCATGCGAAAAAATGTAAAAGATGAACTCTGTGTTGAAAAGTGCTTATTTGAGAGCTGTGTTTGTTTTAAAGTCAGCCTTTTCCTGCACTGGCTTTTATGACATGGGATTGAGGGATGGTTCCTGTGCTGTGGCACCATCAGCCTTGGGCTCAGCCTTAGATCCCACCCTGGCATCCTGCCAGCTCAAAGCCCCAGGCCCTGCACCCACAGGTGCCTGCCTGCACACCTGCATGGCTCCAACACCACTGGCAGCTCCCAGGTTCATTTTCACACCTCTTTGTATTGCTGTTTACCAGGCAGCTACGGTCCTGCCCTTGATGGGATGTGCAGGAGTTTCAGTGCACAGATAAAGGAATGATGCCCTTGGAATGTGCACCCAAAATTTCCACACTTCATCCTCTTGCTTCTTTATCCTGTGTCCTTCCATCTCCAGAAGTGACTGACATGGTTCAAACCCCCACTTGACACCTGTCCATCCTGCAGCATCCAGGGCACAACAGCCCAAACTTCTGCTCTACCTGTATCCCCATGTTTCATTTCTTGGCAGCTAATTGAAGTTAACAATGGCTTTGCTTAACACTTAGTACAGCCCCTGCTGTCCCACTTCTCCCCAATGAGATAAGTCACTTGTGGGACACTGCTCCAGGCCACTCCACATGGACAAACGTCCAGCCAAAACCCTATGGCAACCAAAGTCACTTCTCAGGGACAAATAAACCTCCTTGGCACTTTGTAGCTGCTGAGGGTGATTCCTGATCAAATAGATCTCCAAGGAGAAGCACAGGCAGCCTGTTCATCCCCAATTAAGCATCAACCAGGTAAATCCATGACTCTCAGGAGGAAGATTTTGCAGGCTTTACTCCCCCAAAACTGTGAGTGTTCCCCCAGACAACTCCTGTCTTCTTATCCAAGGAATAACTGAGGAGACCAATTTCTCACACAACTTTCTGCTTGTTCTACCCACCCCACAGGCCACGTCTTTCCCTGCACACTGAGAGAGCTGCTAAAATCAGGAGTAACTGTTGTTGGTACCTAAATGTTCTCCGTGCTGGTTTGTGAACAAGCTGCCTCTCGAGCTGTGCACAAACAGCCATCCTACCCATTCCCTCCACTTCCAAAGAGCCAAAGGGCACCGGAGTTTTCATGGTTCACTGACTAGTTAGAAGAGAATAATCATTAACCTGCTGAGGATAGTCTTTCTTTTGTGAGGCATTTTATCAAGGGATCTAGCTAACAGACCTGGGGAGGATCTGGATGAGGGGAAGCAATGTTCTGTTCCCACAAAATCCCAGCTGTCCCCTGTGCGGGAGGCATCAGCACAGATGTGAGGGGTGTTTTTGCTGCCAGGTCAGGCCAGCCTGTTGCATATGGAGCTCTGGATTCATGTGGCTTTGGTTGAGTTCCAGCCTAGAACTCCCCAACAGCCCCAGCCAGCTCTCCAGCGGTGCCTCTGCTGTAGGAAACTTTTGATGTGTTTGTGGACACGACTCACCGTACAAGTCCTTGGCGCTCAGCTTGGAGGCTCCGTCAGCTTTGCCCATGCTGCCACTGGAAAAGGAGGAGGGTACAAGTCAACCATCAGCTCCCAAAGCCTTGTTAACATCAGCTTTCACACAGCAGCTCTGCAGCTGTCCCAGAGGGACCACACCTTCCTTTCCTCCCCATCACATCCATCAGACATGGGACATCCCCAGATTACCAGGCAAAGCATTTCCTTGTGGACTGTGATGGCGGCTCCCTGTGCAACCCTACCCGTTATCCATACCTCAGGCATATGTCACTGAGCCCAGCAGCTGGAAACAGGAGATGGAGCAGCCCAGTGAGGCCTGTCCCCACTAGAGTTACCCTCACACAGTGTTCCAGGAAGGATGGCACCTCTGGAGGGGCTGGTTTAAGGACCCCGGCTCCCAGTGTGCCGTAAGTGGGGTTCTTACGGGGAGCAGCCCAGGCTGTGGAGACCCCTCCATGTTATACCTGAGTCCACCTGAACCTGAAGCAGTGGAGGAACAAAGTTTATGGTCCGTTCTGAATGGACCCATTGGAGATGGACCCCTTGGAGATGGACCCCTTGAAGGCAGGTGCTCAGATACAGAACATAAACCATGTAAAAATGTGGGAGAATTGTGTGTACAAAGCTGAGTTTTGGGGTGTCAGGTGTCAAAGCACCACCATGTAGGGCCACCCCCCATGCCTGGGTCATGGGTAGGAATGAGCAGCCAGGAGATAAGTGTTTTTTCTGGCAGAGGAGGATCCAAATGGGATCGGAGGAGCTGTGGTTGGACTGCATGGGGCTGGTTTCTGCCCTGTCACTACGTCCCCTCAGGGCAGGCAGCAGTTCATGGTGCTCTTACATGGTCCTGGAAGGAGGGAGAGAGCTGCTGGCTCTGGCTCCATTGGGAAGCTGCCCTGGGCTGCTGTAGTCCTGAGGCTGCAGGTGGAAAGGCTCCTGGTGTCCCTCTGCTCTGTCCACCTAATGTGGCACTGTCAAACCACAGCGCACAGGGCAGGTGATGTGTGAGGCAGGGCCAGCTTGTGAGGTGCCCAGGAAGGGTGAAACAAACACCAGGGACTTTTGGGATGAGGAGGAGTGCTCAGAACATCAGAGTAGGAAGGAGTAGGGGAGGAAGCCCACCATGGAGATCCTTACTTGGATGAGCCAGGGTTGCTGCTGAGGGATCCCTTGTGACTCATGTCGCTTCACAGGCTGGGCAACTGCAGCAGAAGCACAAGAGAGAGGGTCAGTGGTTATAAAACAGGCTATCAGGTGATTTATCTATGTGCATCCTGCCCTTCCTGCTCGAAGCTTAGGTCTCCAAGCAGATGGTGCAGTAGGGTGAGCACAAGGGGGTTCCCTCCCCACTCTCAGAACCTCTCCCTGCTCTGGCCTGGGCTGGAGGTGACACATCCCAAGGTAATTTTTCAAAACCTATTTCCACCTCTCCCTCTTGCCCAGCCCTTCCAGGCACACCCCTACCTTGTTGCATTCCAGCACGACCTTTGCCAGCAGTGCAGCCCAGCCTAGGGTTTTACACAGAGCCTTTGCCTTCACAGTCTGTCTTATGCCTTTGTGCTCACGGCTGTGTGTCCTGAGTCATTTGTCATGCCTAGAGTGCCATTAGCTTCTGTTATGGGGTAATTTTAAGCTCTACACCAGTTGTTAAAGTATCTTTATGGCGGATTGCCCACATAGAGGAAAGTGGGATAACTGTGAATGCTGCTCCACTGGCAGCACAAGGATGGAGGAAAATGGACTGCGGTGGCTGAGTGCTTGGTGAGAGGCAGACAGGCTCAGCTCAGATTTTTTTCCTTCTCTTTCAGAATTATAAATAATGTGGGAGAAGATGTGAGAGAGATCCAGGCACTGTCCTGACAGCAGAACTGTAAGGGGAAAAGAAAAAAGGGCAAACAAGGCATAAAAAAATCTCAGAATGTTTTGTATTGGCATCTGAGATCATCACCTCTGCTCCAGTGTGTGAGCTGAAGGGAAGCCAAGGCTAAGTCTGCAAGGTTTCTTAATTCACTTTTGGAAAGGTCAGGGGCATCTCTGTGCCCGGATGAAACCCTGCTCACCTCACAATAAGTTTGTCAGGATTCAAAGGTTTGGTTGTAAAATACTCATTGTTGGCCTGAAGGAAGAAATTCGTGTGTGTTCAGTGGGATTTCCTGTGAGAGGACCTCTGAGTGCTTGGCATGTGCCAGAGGCTTCCATGGGCTGGCAGTGGAGCTTCCTCACAGGGGTTTGTCTTCACTGAATTTAGGCTAAAGTGTGTGTGTAATCCCTAGGGAATACTTTGGAGTCATCCCTCACACCTGGGAATTCCCCTCTGCTGCAGGGCTGCTTGTACCATCATCAGACCTGCCCTAAATTCCTTACGTATCCCTTTTTATTCCTTGTGTTGGAAACACTTGTTTGTGGTATATTGCTCTGTGTGTTTCACCCTGAGGTGAAGGCAGAAACAGTTTTCTCACTGATCTTATCAGAACTGTCAGAGGGATGTTTTTATGGAGATGCAGCTCTCCAGGTGAAGCACAGAGCACACGGAGAACCCCGGCACGTTCTGGGCTCAGCCTTACAACTTTCAGCCTGTTTTCTGTCCCAGTAACACTCCTCAGCACTGTGACACTGCTAGAAATTACTCTTAACTGCATTTTGGAGCTAGTATATTAAATTTTCCCTTTTTCATCTCTCTTGTGGTGGATGCTGAAGTCCCTATACCTATATACAGGTCTAAATTCTTATCCATGTTAGAATAGAAACTTGGTGTTCTGCCAATCCCTCCGAGTGTAATAAAACCCATCCCTGTGCCCAAGCTTGGGTACCTGTGAATTTTTCCTCTGTTAATAGCTGTCTGCTGGTTTCCTTTTACAGTCCTCACACTGTTCCTATCTCCCAGATCTCCATGTGCATTAGCATAAGGTAACTGGAAAAGGGAACTTGTGCTCTTAAAAATCCTCACTTTACTCTGTTTACTCAGCACCACCCAATCACTTGAGTCCCGCAGCTGATGATAGATGGGAATGTTTCTACATATTAATGTCATATTTCTGGCGCCCTTTCACTTACTGCCCCAGGGCCGTGTCCTTAATGGACTGAAATCCAGGTTACTCCAGCAGGAATGTGGCACTGAGTTTGGCTTCAGCTGTGAAGCAACAGGAGGAGCCAGGAATGCAGACAAGGGCACCCCGGTTTTTGTTTCTTCTTCCCAAGCTTTGTCCAAAAGAAAAACTCTGGTATCTGCTCTTGGAGGAACCCATCTGGTCAAACCCTACATGGCAGAGGGTCCTGCTTGGCTTCATGGGTGAAGCAGGACCAGCCCTAAAATGAGCCAATTCTCCATCTCATCTCCGTTAATAAAGTACGGATGGGATAAGCTGGGCTCCCCAGAGGAAGGCAGGATAAGCTAACCTGGAAGGTTGTCCTGCCTTCCAGGGTGTCTGCGTCCCAAAGAGGCCATGGAACAGGAAGCAATGTATATACCTGCCAAGTCCTTATTGTGCTGTGCTCCCTTTTTTTTTTGTTTATTCCTGCCATTTTCCTGATTTGCCCTTTGCCCAGCTCTCCATGCTGCACTTGGGGCCGTGGCTGTGCTCAGACCTGTGTGTGTTAGTGAGGGTGTGGTGTGTGCTGGCCAAGTTAAACCAGGACAGAGCCTCGTGCCAGAGCTTTTAATCCAGCGTAAATTAACTGATATTAATTGACTCTGAGCTGGAAGGGGGAAGGGCATGTTTCTAAAACTAATGAGTTTGCTAAACCAAGATTCAACTGGGCTTGAGGAAGATGAAGGAGGGGCTGAGAGCACTTCCCTTATGTGTGGGCAGAGCCAGAGATGCGAGAGGTGAAGCTGTGGGTGAGCCAGATTCCCTCTCCCTGTGGGAGCATCCCTAAGAGCTACCACAGGTTGCAGCCTCTGCCACATGTTGCCTTCTCCCCACCCTGATTAGAGGGTTCCGATGTCCTTATCTCCCAGCAGGTGTGGCTGCTCCCTCCTCCTTCCCCAGTAGGATGAGCGCAGGGAGGGAAGTGAGAGGCAAATCTGGCCATGCACTGTGTGGCTGTCCAGGTGCTGCCTTTGACTCAGTCTCATCAGATCCAATTTCGAGAGCATTAGCTGCCCTTCTGCTGGTGCAGGGCAGTATTTGCAGGGGTCAGCAAGCAAGGCAGCTAAGCATTGCATGTGAACACAGTGTGGAATGGGACAGGGACTCCAGGAGCTAAGCCAGGCACAAATTCTGATCACTTCTACAGGAAAGCTCAACTGCATGGCTAAAGCCTGGCACTGTGATCTGTCCCAGGCTAGAAGATCCCAGAGGGATTTGGGGAGGCCAGCACAAGTCAGAGCTGAAGGACATCGAGGTGGGTGAAGTCATCTTTAAAGCACAGGAAATCTCACTCCCTGACTTTCCGGCCAGTGTTATCCTTGGAGGTCCAGTATCCTCCTGAAGACACATGGAGCCATGACAGGAGCCTGGCATTGTGCTGCGTTTCTGTACTTTTATAGCTAATGGAAGCTGGCCATGCATTGTCTTGACTTGCTCTGAGTCTCTTTGAAGAGGGAGCTGTGACACTGGTCCCTCTTCTCCCAGGGTGGAGAAGCTCTTTAAGAGGGGAAAGAGTAATATGTCTTTGTCCTCTTTGGGCCAATCTCTCCTGTAGTCGTACGTTATTTTTATTAGGTATAGTTCTCCCTTATCTGCTGTGGTCAGACATTTTTGTTCTTATAGGACACGAAAGGACATGGAAAATACTGGATTTGTGTGAAGACTGGACAACTTGAAAATGTGAAACACTAGTGGTGTTTTTTAGGGTTATCATTATTATCATCACTGTTAATAACAGCAGCATCTGGTGTCTGAGAGTGTATTTCTTGATGGGTCTAAGACCTTTAAGACTGAGATTGCATTTGTTGGTATCAGAGAATACTAGAGAATACCAGGGTGTGATTGTAGCAGCAGGGAAGTGCTGGTCAAAACAACAGCTTTTGCTGGAAGAGAAGAAAAATATGGCAAACTCCCCCAAACCCTTAGTCTAAGTGACCTAGGAGGAATAGCAAGTTTTTCCAAGCATGCTTTAACCCCGTTGTAACAGACCTTGTCTGTGTTTCCATCAGTCATCCCACTGAAGTCTGGAGTGACAGGACTTCCCAATTCCCTCCCAGCCATGGTGAAAGGAGTCTCTGCACACAGAGATTATGAGGCTTGGGCAGGGGTGAGATACATGGGATGGAAACACTTCCCAGGGGTTCTGCCTGGGGTGAGTGGTCCAATGTAATGTGGGTGTTGCTCTGTGTGTGTGTATCCTGTGCCAGTGGAATGGGCCAGGCAGAAAGGCTGGATTGGAACAGCCTTAGGGAGTAACATAAGGTATCAGGGAGAAACATGAGCTGGGCACCACACGATGTTATCTTTTACACTTCCCAGGCCAACAAAGCGCCGGCTGTTAGGGCTGCTGGGTGTTTCCATATGGGAATATCACACTGGAGAAAGCTGATGGACTGTGCTGCAACGCTCAGTCAGCTCAGACCCATAGGAGAGCAAAGGGAGCTCAGGCACCTTGGTACATGTGTCCTGCACTGTCCCTGCACCAGACAGCCCCTCCAGGCCCTGGGAGCATCCTGTTGGCTCCCACAATCCAATCACTGTGATGGTATGGAAGGACGTGGCAGGTTGGGAAGCCCACAATCCACTAACAGAACAGCTTTTGGGTGTTGGTGAGGCACTAGCATCTATGTGCTCAGGGCTCCTCATATGGAACCAAGAGTCCTAAATTCACACAAGCTGGTTCAGATCTCTAGAAGTCCTTGTGAGAGGGACCCTGGGAGCCTGTGATTGACCTGAGAACTTCACTCTGGTATCCTGCTCCAGCCTACTAACAATGTAACCACTCTGCTCCTTGCTTTTCTAACCTGTCAGTAAGGAATGGCTTCAGGGCTCACCAGGAGAAATTCAGGGTCTCTACCAGGAACATGCACTCATAAAGGAAGTCACCTTTAGAAATCCTACAGAAAGCGTCAGGAAACCCAAATCCAGAGCAGAGAGGCTGACAGCCAAACAGAGGAACAGGTTGTTTCTCCTTGGAAAAGCAAGCAAGGATCTTGTTCCATCTGAAACTTCCAAATCCTGTCTTTGCAAAATCAGGCCTTGGTTGTTCAGCAGGACCAAGTTGGAGCACCACCATTCGGTTTTAATGGTGGTGATTCCTGCTTTGGAAATGGGAACACATCCAGCTGACACTGCTTGGAGAGCCCGGTGGCTGTAGGAGTCCCATTCTTATCTGCATTGTTTGAGATGTCTTTACAACACTCCAACTTTGGAGAAGTGGTGAGTCCTGTGGTTCTTTCCCTCTTCGCTCCTACCTGTGGCACTATTTCAGGTTATCTTTAGGGTGACAGACCACTTGGGATCATGGATCATTTTGGGAAGGCACAAGCCCCGTGGAAGAGGTGTGTGGAGCCACAGGGTGTGCGTGGCACGTCCCACGTTACAGCAGTGACAGTCACCAGGTACAACCTGCCAGGTGTCTGTAAAGAACACTCCCTGCTCTGCACATTGCATTTTTCACATTGTGGAGATTCTCCAAAGACAAGCACCTGGATAAATATAACCCAGCCCAACAAGTCTGGGCAGAGAGGAACCAAGTCCTTCAGCCTCCGTGGGAGAAGGGGCAGCAGCTCTTTGTGACTGCGGCACCTCAGACCCACAGCCATGGCTTTGGTGGACCATGATTGCCCTTGTTTGAGTCCCCTCTGGATTTACTGTTGGTCCCAAAGGGGCTGAAATGGAGCCTCGGGAGCTCAGAAACACAAACTGGCACCACAGAGCAAAAGTGCCAATGTTTACAAATTCCTGATTACCAAAGTACCTAGAGAAAGCATGGACAGTCACCCCGTGTCCCCCCAAACCCACACGCTCGTGTGTCTGTTGGTTATCCACAGACAGACCTTAATTTAGGTCCAGCAGCACTGGAGGCCCTCGGTGCCCACAGGTTGGAGGGGGAGAGGAAGGCTCTGAATCAAAAACTAGGAGCTTTTATATTCCTGCCAGGAAGTAAAACCTTCCTTCCAGAACTACAACCAAAAGCAAGTCTAGACAGTGCCCTGCTCTATAAATACCCAGGGAATATGCACAAATAGCCACAGTCTTCAAGATCTGGGGAAAAAACTGGAAGCTGACTTTGCTATCCCTTGGAAAGACTTGTTTGCAGAGTCCCCGTGCTAGTCACAGGTCCTGGATTTACACTTTTCCTCTCTGTTGAAGGAACTCTGTAGAAGCCAGGTGGAGGGAAAACAGGGAGCAGGTTTGGGCTTGTTGTGTGTCTTGTCAGGGGTTCCAGGGTGAACATTCTCCATGCTTGGGCTGCAGTTTAGAAAGCTGGAGAGCCAGGCTCAGAAACAGTGTGTTAAATATTAATGGATGCTTTTGGAAAGATGGAAGGAGACAGGTGAGTGTTCCTTGTATAAAAGCTAATTAAGTGGTTTAAATTAAAAGACCCCAGTCCAAAACTACCCAGCTGGGAGACTGTGTCATGTGAGTCACTTGTACTCCCCAGGAAGCAAAACCAGCACAACGTGTTCCCTTGGCTTCCTGGGAAGAGAGGAGAGTTTGTGTGGAATTTTGTAGCTTTTTTCCTCTGTCTTGTTTTTATTTTGTGCCCACACCTTCTGTGAGCTAAGCGTGTCCCTGGTACCACCCAGCTCCTGGGAGGTAGGAGCCAAGGAGCTGTGGGAGGCTGGAGCTGGCCATGGGACTGTCTGGGCAGGATGGAGGGCTCTGGTGCTGCCAGGACCTGTGGGTGTAGCCTGGTACCCAGAAAGTTTGCTGAGGAAAGCACTGGTGGTTGCCAGGCTGAAGGCCCCCCCAAATGACCCCTCGTCCTGTCCTGGAGCTGTGCTCTGGGCACTGCCCACTGGCAGTGAGGGGGTTACAGCTGTGATTTTTAGAAGCGGGAAGGATTTCACACTGTTGATGAAAGGGACCCTTTTTTGTTACTCTTTGTAGAAATCAGGACTTGGACATCAGACCAGTAAAAATAGGTAGTGACTCTGCCTGTGTGTGTCATATTCCAGAGCAGGATGGATAACGGCCCGAGCCCAGCCTGGAGGAGGGCTTGAATGGCCTCTGTGTTCAGGCAAAACACCAAAATCCTGTGTGTAACCAGCGTGTGCTCATGTCCCTGGCTGCAGGCACCAGAGCTGCACCTTCTGTATAGCTGGAATATTTTTCTGATGGCTTTTCCAAGCTCGAAGGCATTTGTGGAACAGCTGGAAGACTCGGTGAAAGGCTGGCACTGGTGGGGGGTTGTGGACTCCCCATCCCTGGAAGTGTCCAAGGACAGGTTGGACAAGGCTTGGAGCAGCCTGGGCTAATGGAAGGTGTCCCTGCCCTTGGCAGGGGTGGAATTGAATGGTCTTTAAGGTCTCTTCCAACACAAACCATGCCAGATTCTATGAGGATGGGCTAGAGCTGGGATGGAGTTGTGAGGGCTCCTGCTGTGTCCCTGCTGCTTCTAGCAGGAATATCACAGCTCTGATGGAGACAAGCACAGGAAAGGGGTGTTTTTCATGGTGGGACTTTAAGGAACAGAGCTCAGGGCTGTCACATCCCTGCTGGAAGGTGATGCTGTGTTTACCAAAGCACCCACAGCAAAACTCCTTCTTCCAGAAGCTTCAAAGCTGCCTGGTCCAACACGGACCACGCCGATAGCACCTGGTTCCTGGTTCATCCAGTGGGGATCAGTCATTCCTCCCCAGGTGTGGGTGTGCAGGTACAAGAGCTTGGCCTTGCTGTCAGCATTGCTTCCAGCTCATCACTGAGGTGCCTTAACTGTTCATTAAATCATTGCTTTAATGTGTAAGTGCAGAGTGCCCTCCCTCACAGCAATCCTGTGCAATCCCTATGAGCCAGCCTCTGCATTCCTGCTTCCTTTCCCCTTTTACAAGACCTGTAAAGCCTATCAGATAAATTTGTCAGGTGGATTAATTTCCCAGAGTAATTCCCAACCTGTAGCCTCAGGCAGACTCTGATAGACCTGACAATCCTTGCCTGGCTACTGCAAGCCCAAAGTGGGCCGAAATGCTCCAAGGAAGGATGGATGTGGGGTGTGGCTGGTCCCTCACCCAGCCCAGGAGGGGCAGAGGGAGTCATGTTTGTCAGTGGACTCCCCCATCCTGACTGGTTTGTGAGCAACACGGCGGTGTTGAGATCCATGGGACCTTTCCACCACCTCCTCCTAAAGGAAGGGCATTTTTGGTCACTCCCTGAAATGCTGATTCACTTCCCTGGCAGAAACTCAGGCAGTCGGTGTGCCAGGAGCTTTTCTCCATCAGAGAAAAGCTGTTATTGGGCTCAGAGCCACTTCAGGGCCATGTTTAGCTTCAATTTGTCTCCAGCATGGTCAGCTCAGAGTCTCTGGGGTTGCAGTCAGATGATGGCTGCTAAATCTGAACCAAGAAATTGGTAAATCTGAACTAAAAATCCTTCTCTCCCTGTGTAGGAAGGTCACAGCATCCTATCTTTCCCCAAAGAAAGGGAGAGGGCCACTGCCCATCTCCCTTTTCCTATTCCAGTGAGGAGCTATTCCACCCTGCTTCCTACTCCCTTTCCAAATTTCTGCCTACAGCAGTTGGGGCTTGGGAAGCATCAATAATTTTCATTTCCTGCTGTAAAACTCACACTGTTTTTTTTTTGCTAGGAGGGTGGGACAGAAAATTTGAAGGAGGAGATTAATCTCTTAAAAATCCATTTGATGTTTAAGGCTTTTCCAGCCTTTTTAGGTTAATCATGACAACATTCATTGCCATCTCTTCCCATCCCATTTTGTGCTTCCTACTCATATCCTGTCTGGGTATTTTTGGCCATTTGTAACAATTCATTTGAGCTAAAACTTGGAACATGGGAGCTTGGCTCCGATTGTCTCTGCAGGAAAACAGGCTGACACCAGTTTAACCAGCTTAGTGGTGGCTCCCACAGATGTGGTGGGGTGAGGTCATCTTTTGGTGGGACAGCAGCACTTGGGCATTTTTAGTAGTAGTCTGATATAGCTTTTTCCATCTGTGGTTAATATTTTCATATATATCTTAGGGTAGATAAAATTTTATATGGAAAAAATGGTAATTTATCCCTTTCGAGTCACTTGTGAAAGGCAGAAATGGGAGTTTTACTGTCCATCATTGATTTGTTTTACCTGCAAAATGCTGAGATTTTTGGATTCTCGCAGAGAGTCCCCTTAGGAACCATAACGTTCATTGTTGGTGCAAAACATGTTGTGATGCAAAATACTTAATTAAACTCTCACACCTAGCTGAGGAGGCCCTGCTCTGTTTTGGGGTCAGAAGACAAGATTCAGTCACAGGAAATCACTGCGTTGATTTCTGATGCTTGGGCTTTCAGTGAAGCTGTGGGTGACGCCAGAGGAGGGTTTTGAACATCCAGTTACCCATTAACCAGAACAGTCCCAGGAGAGATCCTTCCAAAACCAAAACAAACCCCATTCCCTTTGCCTTTTGTTTGGTATAGAATAGAAGGATGTGTGAGGCTGGGTTTATAAAAATAATTCAAATGGCAGTTTCTAATCTTGCGGTGCAGAAATGTTTTAACAATCTGGCCACAAAATAATTAATCTCTTGTGAGGGCGAGGAGGAAGAAGCACAATTGGTCTGTGCAGAGGCTGGGATGGGAGCCTGAGCTGGGCTAGGAGGAACAGAGTGATTCCAGGGCTGGAAAGGGAGAGAAGAGTTTCCTGCAGTGCCCTAAAGAGGAAAGGTCTCACTGGCCACTCCTGTGTGCCCACAGGGCTTGGCACAGGGATTTCCAGTCCCGGAATGCTAAAGCTGTGCAGGGGGACACAAAGGAGACACTTTCTGCTGTGGGAACCTCAGCACTGTGGAGCAGGTTTGCCTGGAGAGGTTGTGCCTCTCCTTCTTGGAGATTTTTAAGAGCAGCTGGAGTGAACTGTGCAGCCTGTTCTGATTTCAGAGCTGACCCTGCCTGGACTGGGTCTTTGGACTGAGACTTTGTGATCCTCAGAGAAGACAGGGAAGGAGCAAGCCTTGTTTGCAGGGATCAGGGCTGTGGGCACACAGTGGTGCCAACACAGGCCATGTGGATGCTCCTGCAGCCAAAGGGTGGTGCTTACCACAACTCGGGGTTAAAACCACTGAGCCTGACTGTCTTTAGGGTTTGATCCTTAAATGAGCCACAGGTATATGGGTCACCTCTGGAGTAGGAAAAGGTTGGCAGAAGTAGGGTTGTGCCTAACCATGCACATTGGAGAACGTGGCATATTCTGGGAAGATCATTCTGAAGGATGGGGCAGGTGGTCCTGAGAGCACAGGAATACCCTTGGTTTGGGAAGGACAAAATGCTGTTCCTGGTGCTCCTGAGTCCTGCTCCGGAGGCCTACTGCTGAGCTTATGGATGTCATGAGCATCCCAAGTCCTCCTTCAGCTCTGGGTGTCAGGGACAGGATTCCAAGATGAGGACCTGAGTGCCCATCACCTACATGGTGCTGGGCATGGCCACTGTGAGCAGAGTCCTGGCAGCTACAGGCACTTGGCAAGGATGGATCACATTGGAATCAGCTCTGGGGAAACACCAGGGACTGCTGAGGGTGGTGGCAACCCAGATCTCCCCCGCAGCCTTCTCATGCTTTACACTGTCCTCACCTTGGACTGTTTGCTCACCAGGTCTTGGCAGGCAGGGAGCAAGGAGCAGGGAGCAGGGCTCGCTCATGCCACATGTGGAGCAGATGTTCTGGGACCTGTCTGGTCTAGTTTCCATGTGGCTGTGGCAGGGCTTTGACTACTCGGCTGGTTTCAGTTCTCATTTCCTGGGTTGTAATTAAACCTGCACAGTGTTCCTTCCACAGAGCAATCACTGGGGCTGAAGATCCTGTTCTCCCTTCCTTTGGCTCAGAGGAGCCAGAGACAGCTGATGGGACATGGGCTGGTCCATCACCTCTCCCATCACCTGCCCTCAGTTTCTGCTCAGTGGCAGGTTGGGAGCACACACACGGCTGCAGCACATGTGGACCCCAGAGGAGAGGCCAAGAACAGGACAGGAGCACAGGAAGCCTCTCTGCAGTTTCCCAGCCTCCAGCAGTGGGATTGAAGAGCTCTCGGTACCCTTTTTCGTCTCTGAATTTCTCCAATTGCATTTGGCCAGGCAATGTAAACTCTAGACATCCTGAATGGCCTGTGGCAGGATGCTCCATGCTTGGCTCTGCATGGTGTTCTGCCACCTCCTTTTGTTCCTGCTGCACTCACCAGCTGCTGGTTTCATGAGATGCCTCCCAGCTCTGTCAGAAAGAAGCTACTGTTCCCTCATTCCCTGTCTCCATGCCACAGGCTATATTTCAGGAGAGCAGCACCTCTGTGTCCCCCTCCCAAGCTGAAGAGCATTGGAAGTTTCGTAACTGAAGTCACAGATACAGGGTGCTCTTTCTGCTTTGATTCTAAGCTCAGAGCAGACACAGCAGTGGGAAGAGGTGCTTCCACGTCAAGAGATTGCTCAGGCAGCCAATGGCCTGACCACACCTTGGGTGTTACCTGCACAGCTCTTGTACATTTCCTCTCAATTTATCCTGTTGAACCTGCTCCTGCCTTGCTCTGTGCAGCAGCTCCTCTGACAGAGCCACAGCTTTTTTGGCTTTTTTTAGCTACCAAAACTTTATCAACTTCTTTTCCAAGCAGAAGCAACTCAGAATAAACTGACAGTCCTGGAATTAACCCTGAGATGTACCACTCCCCTCCTGCAGTTTGGAAGGGTTTGTGTTCTCCAAGTGAGTGCATCTGTGTGCGTGGCCAGGTCCAAAGACCCCCGATAGCACCTGGTAGAGCTGTCCCATCCATGATCCCACCTGCACGAGGAATGCAGGTGCCTGGTGGTACAAGATCCTTCCTCTGCCAGCCTGAGGGACTGGACTCTCTTCTCATGTGGATCTGAGCATGGATCAAGCCTGATCATGGATCAAGTTAAAGTCCATATAGGAATTCCAATCAGAGGATTTGCTTGGGTGCAGTCTGGGATACCCTCTCCATTACAGAGGTTCTGCCTGTGTCATGTATCAAGGGACCATGTGTAAAACCCTTTTTTGGTCAGTGTATATGGACTGAGGAGCCACCCCTATTTGCTAACCTTACATCCACACCTGCACAGCCTACCTGGGTACGTTATTCCTCTTCCTTCTCCAAGGACTTTTGAAAGGCCCATATCTTAGCCCAGGAGCAATGCAAGGAGCATCAGGTACTGAAAGCAGGACAAAGTGCTTGTCTGTGTGAAAGTCAGTGTTCCAGGCTAACCCGTGGGAATGGCCAAAGACAAGTCCATTCACTTCTTCCCCAGAGGAAAACATTAATATCTTTCCAGGGAAAAGAGGTTTTAATTAGTGCTCCCTTCTGCATAGAGCCTGGCTCTCTTCCTCTGTCTCCTCAGCCAAACACAGCTATAATTAAGAGGCAGCAGTGTCAGGAATGAGAGCAGGCTCCAGCCTGTGGTTTATTAAGGGATATCATGGGTGCAATTACCTTTCTCTCTTCTTGTCTCCCCAGTGCTTTTATAAAGTGAATTTACTGATGAAAGGATTGTCTCGGGCTCAGACAAATGGACACCTCTGTATTTATCTCAGCACTGAGACCGAAGGCAGCGTCACTGCTTTGCCTCCATAGAGTCACCACTGAAAGTCTCAAACCTGACTTACTGTAGATCCTGGATTGGTTTGGGTTGGAAGAGACCTTAAAGCTCATCCAGTTCCACCCCACTGGCCTGGCAGGGACACCTTCCACTAGACCAGGCTGCTTCAAGCCCCAAGCAACCTGGCCTTGACACTTCCAGGGATGGGGCAGCCTCAGCTTTTCTGGGCAACCTATGCCAGGGCCTCCTCACCCTCACAGGGAAGATTTTCTTCCCAATAAAATCATCTAAACCCACCCTCCTTCAGCTTAGGGCCATTCCCCCTTTTCCTGTGAAAAGGAAATGGAGAGGTTTGGAGGACTTGGAGGAGTTTGTGTCCATAAGTCTCAGTTTTGTCCAGCGGCAGTGGTGGGATGAGGAGTGAGCCAAAGGAGTTCTGATGATGGCAGTAAAGAGTGGCAGACCAGGACAAACCACTGGCATTGTCCACAGCAGTGAGGTGGGGCAGGTTTGGGGTTCCTTTTGTATTTGCTGGTGAGGGAATCTGGGGCACCCATGGCTTTCAGTGGCAGCTCTAGTTCTGGTAGCCAACATCTGTTGGCATGAAGAGATTCCAGCTGTCTTGGCTCCCAGATGGTTTCCACTTCGGGTTATCTTCAGCGAGAGGGAGGTTAGGTGTAAACAGTCTGGAAGAGGGTGCTGTTGACTCAGCCTGTGCCTGTTCACTCGATCTTAATCACTGTCCCACCAGCAGCACTCTTTCACTCTCTGAATCAGCTGCAGTGTCTGAACTTTGGTTTATTGCCATTTGAATGGACTGCACTTTACCTTTATATCCTATAAATCTGGACAGGTTGAGACTGATAAGACAGAGCAGGGAAAAAAAGAAAAAGGAACCAGGAAGGACTAAACTTAAAGTTCAAATTATGAAAAGCTTTTGGGGGCCAGTGCCGGAAATCAAAAATAGGAAAGAATTTGCTGGCCTGTTCCAAGGTGGTGTTGAAAGAGCCCAGCCCACAAATGCGGAGTGTTACTGTTCCACCAGTCGTGGAAGGAGCTGCCTTCACCTGGGGCAAGGCCTGGTCAGAGGCTTGTGAGCCATGAGGGCTCATTTGTGCCACACCTGCCCATCACGACAGCCAGGGCTGTTGCAAAATCCTACCCCATCCCTTCCAGCCCTGGGTCTTGGTGCTCAGCTCCTCCATCTCAGCTGAAATGGATGAGAGAAGTCGTGGCAGTGTCCAGGGAATGGGAAAAGAGAGGTGAAGAGGTGGGCTAATGCCTCAGTGGGTCAAGACCCAACTGTGGACTGGATGTGGGAATGTGCCCCTGGCACTGGAGATGAGCATTTTTACACGTGAGATGTGTTTGCCCATCTCAAGAGCATCTTTGTGGGAGACAGGTGAAGTGGGGCTGTTTTGAACCCTGCTCTGAAGGCAGGGATGGATGCAAGGGCACAGAGCATCCCAAGTAGGGTCTAGGTCTGTGCCAGACAGGCTGGAGCAGCCCAGCCTCTGCCATCAGCCTCTTGCCTTGTGAGGGTCCCCTGATTCCACTGTGCCTGCAGGAACAGACACCTCCAACCTCCCTCGGTGCTTCCAACCAAATCAGGGCCCCAGCAGCTTGTCTGGGCACTTCAGTCCCTGTCCCAGAGCAGCTGAGCAGGCAGAGCCTGTGACTCCCCACCTCTTCCCAGGGGTTTGAAGCTTTTGTTCTGTTCCTCAGCAGATCCTCAGTGGCAACGAACACGTTGCAGTAATGCCCTCAGGAGCACTTGGGGAGTGGGAACAAGGACTGGGCTCTCCTGGGGAATTGCAGTGCAAGAGAATGGGGAAGATCCCCAAACCGGTCCAGCTCAGCTTCACACCCTTCCCTCCCTTAATTGCAGTTCCTCCTAATTTATCTGGATTACCAGGAAATAAAATGCCAGGGCTTTTTTGGTTACCCCCCGGCATCGTGCATTTCAATTTTGGAAATTTTGGAGGCGTTACCATTACCAGCCCAGGAGAAAGGAACACTCTCACTGCCTTGGGAAAGGAGAGACTCTTGCCTGTGCACAGAGGTGGCCTTGTCCATGTGGGAACAGCACAACACTATATGGGACTGGCTTTCCCAGGATCCCTTTCCTCTCCCTCTTGACACCCATTTGATGTAGGGGCACTAAATATTTTAGGGATGGGTGACAGCATATTTTTCCCTGAGCTTGACATTTCGAACCCCCTGCAAGCAGACAGAGATACTGCTCACAGCCTCCCCACTCCATGAAAATCCCCAGCACTCTGCTCTGCTGTATTCATGACTGTGGTCTCATGGGCATGTGGAGATTTGGAGCCACACTGTGATCTCAGGCCTCCTGGGCCTACTTCGATCTTGGTGGTGTACAGTGCCTGGCACTGTTTCTGATGATGCAAAGACTCTTCTACAACACATTTGGACAAGCAGGGAGGGTTTCCTGATGTACCGCCCTTCCCCTCCCTTAGAGTGGGAGCCTTGAATAGCTCCTGGGCAGGCAGGTGAGTATTTTTCTGGGCACCTGCTGAACCTTGGCCAAAGCCATGCTGGCAGTCATGTGCTGCTGGATGTGCTGGCACTGCTGTGCCAGGCAGACACCTCACTGCTGATAAAGCTTTACCGGAGTGCAGGAGACTATCCCTGTCATTCTAGGAAGTCGGTGGACTTCTGCTTGGGAGTCACTAGGGAAGGCTTGTAAGGGTTGAGTACTTTTAGAGGGTGATTATTTTATTGTCAAACCAATAGAGGCCGTGTGTTCCCATGTCCCCAGAGGGAAGGGCAGCACTGCTGATGGTGCCTACAGGAAGGAGACTTGAGGCCAGACCAGCCCTGCACAAGGAGGAAAACACTGAGTCTTCCTCAAAGCCACAAACCTGCCCTGATCCAGCACTCCAGACCTTGGCATGAAAGGGAGAAACAGAAAGTGTGACAGAGACACAGATCCAAAGCAGCACCCCATGATCCAGCACTCTGGGAATAATACTCCAAGAGTCCCCCACACACTCAGGGCTTATTTCATACGGATGTTTCTCAAGCCTACACAAGCCAATGTATTTGTTCTCCCTGTTTTACTCCTTTTTTTGTTACCACAAGGACTGGAACCTCCCAAGTCCTGTGGTGCATTAACATCTGTTCTGAATCTCATTTCCAGAATGATCCCATGACCTTACAAAAAGCACTTTGTTTCCCAGCACATTCCATACCATCTCATCAAGGGGCAGATGCCAACAAGCATGCGGCAGGTTTGGCCCTGCAGTCATCCCCCAGCAGAGTCTCCTCCTGGGATGTACAGCCTGGTTCAGTGACTGGAGCAGAGCGAGCAGGCCAGGGTTACTCCTGTGCAACCCTTCCCTGGCTCCCAATGGCCTTGGATGGATCCGGGCAGGCAGCCACGACAGTTTGCCACAGCCTGACAAAATGGTGGCTGCTGTGATGTCACCTCCGGCAGTGTCTGCTCCACGATGCCCTTTACAGGATCATCAGGGTTGGAAGAGATCATCCAGTCCAACCCTCAACCCAGCACCACCATCCATGGCAGCTGGGCAGATGGGGCCCCAGAAGCAACAATAGGCAGGACCTGTTTCAGGCACAGGGCTAGGTTTTGTCACTCCGACTGATGGCCAGTGGTTTGTAGTCAACAAGTTTGAGCACTGAAGGAACATTCTTGTCTGCCCCTGTGATGCCAAGCCTGTGGCCCAGAAGAAATTTCCTTCTAGTGCTGAGCAGCATCCAGGCTGCCCAACCTCTGTCGTGGTGTCTGTGCCCACCTCGACATTGGTGGTGATGGCAGAGGGGCAGAAAGCCAAGGACTCAAAGCTTGTCCTGGCAAACTGCTCCATCCCCCAAGCGCTGGGTGTGCACACTGCAGTGTCACCCACAGCTGTTCCCTTCCTGGGACCTCACTAGCATCCAGTCCAACGATGCCAGTGCTCCACTTTTCCTCAGGTGCCTGAAAACACCCCCAGTTCCCTCTAAGCCCTGTGATTATATGACAAACCCGTCCTGCCCTGCTGAATACAGAGGAGCAGATCCTGCACTGGACCACCTGGAGGGCTGGGATACAGCTGGAAGAGCACCAGTTCCTCAGGCAGCCTTCCCAAGGCTTCAGCAGCAGAAACCAGCAGCAGGAATGATGCAGGCCCAACTGCAGTGGGGACTGAGCTTTCGGGCTGTCGGGGACACCACTTCAAGCCTTGGTTTTCAACAGGGCCAAGCAAACAACCTTTGCCTCTCACAGACACGTTCCCACAGTGAATCCCAAGCCTCTCTTCTCAGTCCTGTTTTAAAGGGCTCCTTGATTCAGCATCACTGCCTGCCCTTTCTGTGTGTGAAGGACTAATTTTCTTTCTTAATCAACTGAAAACTCCACCACACAACAAAACGGAGCCAGGAATGTGCTGCTGACTGCAGCATTCACGGATGAAGCCCTGCGTGGGTCCCTGCTGAGTCAGCTGGGGGCTGAGCCTCTGGCTGTCATTTCTTTTGCTAAGAAAAAGTCTTTTTTAGGGGCAAATCCCAGCCCTGCTCTGGTGCTGCTGGGCAAGCAACCACCGCAGGACCCCATCGCTGTTGCCGTGTTTTGGAGCAGTTCAGCGACGTGAGCGTTACTCCCTGTTGCCCTGATTAGAGCAGGGCAATCACCGGGTTTTACTACTGTGCTGTCACACAGTTATTTCCAGTATTTAAAAATAATGTCAGTCACATCATTTGTCCCTGAACCTTGTCCTTGGTGGAGTTTACACCAGCATTTTCCAGGCAAATAAGTGAAAGGAGACGGGAATGCTGTGCTCCCAAAGCAACTCCGAGCTTTCCTCCGAGCTGAAACAGGATGGTGGATCCTGCCAAGGTCGGGGCAGGGAGAACTCACCCACCAAGACCAGCAGCTCATTGAGGGGCCCGGTGGGAAACGGCAAAAATTCCACGCATGTCCCAAAAAGAGAAAACCCCGAGGTTTTGCAAACAAACAGCTGCTGAAAACTACGTCTCCAGACTTAATTAGGAAAAAAAAAAATTGCCTTGTTCTGTGCCAAATGGATATTTTGCTGCCAAGAAAGTACCGCCTACTGGATTTCACCCGGTGGGGAACTGCCAGAATGGGAAACAAACCCAGAAAACACAACGCTGGGAAAAGTTTTTTCACCTTTTTTAACTAAAACAACGGAAAACTACCTCAATAGTTCTCCTAGCCACAGACCCTCTCCAGCCACACTCCCTCCACAGCAGAATCAGCCAGACTTTTCAAGTGGATAAACGTTGGGAAGGGGGATGTGAAGTTTTAGGGTTTGAGGAGGGAGTACTCACCGGTGCTGAGAAGCCACTCTCGTCTCCTGCAGTTCCCTCAGCTCCCGTGTGTTCTCTCCCAGTTTTCTGTGCCCTCCTAGTTAAATCCTGCTGCCATTCTCCAGCAGCCAAGCTCTCTCTCCTCCCTGCACAGCCTACGATCCCGGTGCCCCAGACGCTGGAGGAGAGCCCGAGGCAGAGCCCACCCGGCACCCCGGCCTGGGGGTCCCCGTGCCGTGGCTTCCCGCTGCCCTTTCCACCCGGTGCTGCTCGCCCCGGTTGTCTGAGAGCAGGTGACAGAGGTTTCTTGGCAGAGCAGAGAGGAGGGGAGGGATGTGGAGGCAGTGAGAGGTGGAGCTGGGACCCGGAGCAACAGGTTACTGTATAACCAGGGCTGGTGGCCCCGGGAGCGCCGCGGGCTGCGGGGCCTTCGCCCACTCCCCGGGCAAGGGGACCAAGAGCCCAGGACGTGTTAAACTTCAGGTTTCCTGCACCCGAGAACATTTTGTACCCAGTGGGGAGGGAGGTTAAGGTGGCAAGGGGAGGGGAGAGAGTGCTTGGAGCTCGGTTTTCCGTCGCCAGTGAGGGAGGGGACCGCTGCCCGACCGCCTCGTGGGGGGAACAAGGCACCTTTTGTGCAGCCGAGGGCTCTCCGCCGCGCTGGCTCCTGGGCTGTTCTCCTCCAGCGCCGCTCCTGCCTTCTTTCCCTTCCCTGATGTCTGCAGCAGGGAAAGGTGCTGGGAGGTGGGGGGAGAGGGCAAAGTGTCCTCTCTCTTCCAGTCCCCAAGGCAGTCAGGGATACGGAGCAGAGCATCCTCTGGGGTACCCCCTCCATGGCACTGTTCTCCTTAGGGTTTCCTGGCCATAAAGCTCCTTGTCTTGCCCCAGCTCTTCTATGAAAGAGAGTAGGTTTGGATTGGATATTGGGAAGAAATCCTTCCCTGTGATGGGGGTGAGGCACTGGCACAGGTTGCCCAGAGGAGCTGGGCCTGCCCCATCCCTGATGAAGACCTGATGCGGGACCCTGTTGTCACTCACATTGTGTGTCCCTGTACCTGTGCGCTAGGGAGAAACTGGATGTGATCTTTTTGGCCATAGAACCATGGAATGGTTTGAGTTGGAAAGGACCTTAAAGCCCATCCAGTTCCATCACCTGCCATGGGTAGGGACACCTTCCACTAGACCAGCCTGCTGCAAGTCCCATCCAACCTGGCCTTGAATACTTCCAGGGATGGGGCAGATAGCAGCCTTGGCAGGGAGCATTCCCGTGCCCTGTCAGCCCTTCCTATGGATGTCCAGGCTCTGTTATCAGCGTTGTCAGGAGTGAGACCACCATCCTCTTTTCACCTGGACTGCAGGGGGTCACAGAGAATGCAAGAGCTGCTTGTCACTGGAGTGGCAGAGGTAGAACTTGAGCTCCAGCCCTTGTGCCAATGGAAATGTTGTTCCTGGGCACTCTGGAAAGGATTTTTAGAAGCTGCAGTCTTGTCACATAATCTCTTAGGGCTCTTCTCTTGCTCTTCAGAAGCCAGAGGGAAATTTAAACAGCTGTCAAGGCCGCCCCGGAGTTTCTGAGCCAGACGGCTGGGAGGATGTGTGAGCTGTGCTTGGTTCTGCCCCGCAGACTGTGTGTTTGGAGCCCCAGAGGGACCCTGGAGTCTGGGATACAGTCTCATGAGTGGGCAGACTTCTTACTTTCAAAGAAGTAGTTTGGTAGTGCCCAGTTTCATTTGTCTTAAGATTTAACATTTTTTAAAATGGTGGGATCAGCTCATGAACTGATCATTAGGCTGGAAAATATCAGCTGGGTCATACTGACTTGTCTGTGGCAGGGTGGGATCCTTCTGGTTAGCCAGTCCTCTCCAAAAATTGGGGCTTTTGAGAGCATTTTTAAAAGTGCTCATGCACCACAGGCCCTCCCTGCCATCCCCAGGGTGTGTGTGGAACCCCTGGCATGTACATCTAGAGAGACCCCATGTCACTGGCCCTGGGAATAAACAGCTATAACTGTGACACCAGGGAAAGAAATAAAGAAAAGCTTCCACCTTGGGACAGTGATCTGGGGGAAGCCCGAGTTCCTTAGCTGGGCATTTGTTGAGTGCCCTGCTGGTTCTCTTGGAGGGGCTTGTGCCCAGCTTGCATCCTGGCCTGTGTCCAGGCACTGCTCTGAGGAACCGCCCGGGTGAGTTCCTGTCAGAGGAATGTGCCAGGAGAGCCAGCCCAGCAGGAGACAGGCAGCTCCTCGCCCGACAGGTGGGATTTTGGCAGCTTGGTTTGACAGGAGCACGACCTCTTCCACATGGGAGAGTGTGAACCGATACTCAGCGTGACAGACCCACCCTCCTTGCCGAGATCCCAGGGCACTGTGAAAACACAGCCAGCCCTAGGAAATGCGGGATTTTCAGAATGTCAGCTGCACTGCCAGGCAGGGGAAGGGATAACAGTCAAACAGCAGGGAAGCACAGTGGGAATGTCGGCTGTGCCAGAGCCCAGCGAGCCTCGCCAGCTGGAAGGTTTTGTGCAGGAGATCCCCGCTCCCTGAAATGCATCACTGGGGTATTTCAGTAGGACTGTTGGGCTGGGCTGACTTTCCTGGGGTGCAGAGAGGGAGTTGGCAGGATTCTGTTTTAAGGCACTGACTTCTATCCAGCTCCAAATGCACACTGAAGACAAAGCTACTGTGAGCTGCTGCGCCTGCAGCAAATCTCTGAGCAGAGGCGGCAACTTTTCCTCTGGGCAGGCAAGAGAACCACAAGGGAGCTTATTACACCTTCCCTGCAACAGCTGGTGCTGGTTGAGGCAGGCCAGAGGCGACCATGGAATCATGGAATGGTTTGGCAGGAGGGAATCACCCTCAATGGCTGCGGCTCAATGGCTGTTCCTGACTTGGCTCCCAGGTGTGGAACCATCTGAGTGCGTGTCCTCAGCCTCCCTTCCTTCTTGAGCACTGGATCACTCCAGCTGGCTTCTGTCTGTATGTAGTTTCTGCCTGCTGAGGGTCATTATAAAGTCATGGACCAATAATACCCTATCTCCCAAAATCTCCAAGTTGGAAATCTCAGGAGGCTGGCTTGCCTCTCGGGATCAGCCTTTTAAATCAGGTTGGCAGCAGACACCCCTGTGATGGCTGGAGAACAAAGACTTGTCAAGTAAACACCACCCAAACCCAGCTCCTCAAAATATGTGTTCCTCTCAATTTTTAATGCTGTTTGCATCCAACTTGCTTGTCTTGTTTCAGAAGGGCTGGGCCTCGTAATTAAAAGCTCCAGCGATTTTATGTCTGGAAAATGTCATCAATGGCTTCACTATGTGTTCCCTGCTTGTGGAACAGTTTGGAAAGGAGCTGCTGATTAGGGAAGCTCTCTGAAGCTGATTCATTTTAGGCCTTTGTACCAGCTTGGCACGGAGAGGTGACATCACGGAATCAGGGTCAGCAGGATAGTGACAATTCCCATTGAAAGCCTGGAAATACCCAAGATGAAGGAGTTGTCTGAAGCTTCCAGACTTCATCCTTCATCACGGAATGAAGGGCTGTGAGCAGCAGCAGTACCCCAGAAAACAGTTCATGGACAATTTTACTATAAATTGGAAAACTGAATTCAGCCTTGAGAGGGTGCAGGTCCAGGTTGGTGCCAGCTGAGCCCAGCAGGCACTGACAGCCCACCAGGGCTCTGCCCATTACAGCCATGAGGCCAGAAATTTATGTTTATTATCCTGTGTGCTTATTTACCCTGTGGTCACTATCAGCAAGCACTGGCACTCTCTGCTGATCCTTGTTTTTCATCTGGGTGATGGGGAGGGAGCAAAGGGTTCCCCATGTTTTATATGTATTTTGTATTTATTTAGTTTGTGATGTGCAGAGGCTGCGGCTCAACGCTGACCTGTGTGAGGCCTCTGCTGTACACCTGCATTCAGGTAAAAATTCCACTTGGCATTATTTCCTTTAAAGCCTGACAGATGTTCTGCAGCCAGATCTTTGTGTAAGGTGAGTTTAAACACCCGGAAAAGTTTGTGCTTTTATTTGCACCGATCCAGGAATGGTTCTGCTCGTGTGTGTTGATCGTTAACGGGGCAGGGACAGCTCGGAATGTTGGTCACTCCTCATAACAAGCATGTGATGGCACATTCCATCATGCCAAACAAATCTGGGTGGACAAGTAGGTGGAGGCTGGATCAAACACAGAAACATTTGGTCATGCAGTTTCCTGGGTGCTCCTTAGCCTCAGATCTGGCGCAGCACAGGGTCAGCTGTGCCACGGACTGAACACAATCTGTCCAAGGGGATTGTGACTGTCATGGAATCATTGGGTTGGAAGGGACATTAAAGCCCATTCAGTGCCACCCCCTGCCACCTCCTACTATCCCAGGTTGCCCCAAGCCCCATCCAGCCTGGCCTTGGACACTTCCAGGGATGGGGGAGTCACAGCTTCTCTGGGCAACCTGTGCCAAGGCTTCACCACCCTCATGGGGAAGGATTTCTTCCCAAGATGTCATCTGAATCCACTCTCCTTCAGCTTACGGCAATTTCCCCTTGTCCTGTCACTACATGCCCTCGTAAAAAGTCCCTCTCCAGACTTCTTGTAAACTCCCTTTAGGTACTGGAATCCTTAAGGTTGGAAAAGCCCTCTAAGATCATCAAGTCCAAACACTGAATGACCAAAGGATGAATTTGGGCCCTTCCACAGCAACTTCTGGATCTTTTGTTGCTTTCTAGCACTACCAGGAAGCAAGGAGCAGCATGTGCTGAGGTGCCTGAGGCCTGCAGACCTCAGTTTTCAGCCCCTGGTGAATGCAAATTAGCTCAGGCCTTCCCAAGGCAGGAGAAGGGCCTGCACATAGCAGAAGGATCAGGATCAGAAGAGACTTTCACACACATCCAGCTCACCTGTGTCTTCCTTTGGGCGGCGTAGCTGGAGCCCAGGATCTGAACAAGATGCTCTGCACTTCAAACACTCCTTAGATCTAAACCATTATTTATTTGAATGAGTAAGTAAAACACAAAAATAGGAAATTCTGAATTTAAAACCTGCTTCTTCAAAACCCCACAAACTCCCCAAGCTTTTCATTAACACATATTTTTGATACAGTAAAAAACTGTGCACTTGCAAAAGTTCTTCAGTTAAAAGACAAGGCTTGAATGTAGTAATTTTTGCAGAATAGTGAAAATAAACATGTTTAACACCAAACAGAAATACACCTGCCAACATTCTGTTGGATTTCTAAATAGGACAGAAGCAAGTGTGAGCGGTGAATGGTTTTGTTCATTTTGAGGCCATCACATTTAACCAAACATCCCCTCACATACCGTGTCAGTAAGAACTGGCTGCCCAAACCCTGTGGCTCAGCTCTCCAAAAAAAAAAAACCAAAACCCAATTCTGCTCCCTCCCACAGGGATACATCAGGTTCTGCCCTACTAAAGTCAGCGAAATTATCACTGAGGTCTGGAAGCACAAATGGGAGCAGCAGAGGAGCTGTGCCCTCAAACATAGTTGTGTGTGTGGTGAAGCAGGAACGAGTCCTGGCCTGGTTCATTTCTGTGTCACTAGGGCTGCACGTTGCTGCTGTGCCATGAAAACTCCCACAATGCCAGAAGGGATGATGCCCTGCCTCTTGTCCTGTGTTGGGAATGGATACTCAGTATTGATCCCTGGTGAATGCCAGAGCATTACGGGTTTTGCTGATTCATCCCTTGACTTTGCCCATAAATAAGCCAACAGTAGGACTGTGTCACACAGCTGCTGGGCAGGACATCTCCCCTGCCACTCTGGGACATCTCTGCCCCAACAATTTCTCAGGGGTGTTCACACACAAAAGAACTGGATATTTGGAGCGAAGGTTTCGTGGAAGAGCAGTGCTGGGCTCAGCTGACGAAGGCGGCGATGGCCATGACCTTGAGCCCCGACTCCAGGCCGTAGGCAGAGAGCAGCAGTGCACTGAGCACCACATCTGCCCACAGCACGTACGTCTGCCACGCCAGCAGGTACACGGCCAGCACCATGCTGCCCACCGTGACCCCCAGGCTGAGCCCCAGCGGAGCCTCCTCCTCCCTCAGGTTACCCTTGCACCCTGTGAGGGAACACAATGCCACGGTGAGTCTGACTCCTCCTGCCCACAGCTCTACAGTATTCCTGCTCAAAAAAGCCTCTGGTTCTTATCTTCACCTTACTGAGCCTTAAAAAATACATTGAAATACCAGCCTGAATGAAGGCTCTGCCAGTAAATTAACAACAACCCAACACCCATGGACAATCCATTTCAGAGCAGGAAAATGAACCCAAGTTAGTCTGAATTAAGAGCAATCAGTCAGGGCACCTTTTCTTACCACAAGAATCAGTTCTGGAGCTGCAACCATTCTGATCACTCAGCTTCAACCACCAAACTCCCCCTCAGCCCCCAGCCCCATCAGCTCCATCACGGTGCACACCCAGAGTCCAATCCTCACTTTCAAATCTTATTCCTGTTTCAAATGACCGTCAGTTGTGGAGAAGCTGCACTTATCTCTTCCTTGCAGCTTATTTCCAAGCTCCTCTCAGTAGATTTTAGTGTTAACTACATTAGAGTTGAAACTCACTTCTTTATTCATGAACCAGGCTCCAAGCAAATACAGAGAGCTTTAAGGCAGCAGGACAAATCCACCCCTACAGCTAGTCAGCTGGATTCAAGAGCCCCACCCTGCATAAATGTCTTGGGAATATCGAGCAGATTTTAATAGTGATTTGGTTATTTTAAAAAAAAAAGTACTTTAAGATGTTTTGGCAGGCTGGACAGGGGTCAGGAGGCCCTTCACTCTGTTCTGTCTTAAGTGAAAGGAAGGTGTTGGCACTGGCAGGAGCCTTCAGGAGTGAAGGGACAGGTGTAGGGATCTCCAAATATCTGCCAAACTGACACGTTTTGACACAGATTCCATTTCCAAAGGATCCATGTTTAAAGATTATATTCCACAGAAAAGGTGCAGTGGTAACATGACCTACCCAGGTATAATCGAGGCACTTCCAGAACGGCCATGAGGAAAAGCACGGCAAGATCAGGAGCCAAAAAATCATCTGGATAACTGAAAACTTGACCTGGAGAATAAGCCAGGGTAAATAAAACAGGAAACAGCAGGAGTAGGACAAAGCCCAGCTCTGGGTTACAGTACCTGCGACTTACTTTTGTAAATAATCATTGCAAGAGTGGCCAAGAAATAGAAGATGTAATAAATCCCATTTACATAAAACAGGATCTGTAATGGAAGTGATGACAGCTGGGAAATGTTGTTAAGGATTCTCATAGGAGGTGGGATCTATTCCCTAAAATCAACATTTCCCAGTAACCCCAAAACATACTGCTCTGCCTTTTTACACTGAATGGACCAGCTCTGCCTGGCCTGTGGGGAGTGTTCAGGAAGAAACTTGAGGCTGCAAACACCAGAAGCTGGGATAAAAGCTTGCTGTTTCAGGCTTGGCTTTAGTTCCTTCTTTAAGGAATTTTATTTGGTCTGTATCCATCAGCTTGAGGAAATGGGGGGTGCAAGTCTGGATTGCCCCAGACAACTTCCACATCCCTCAGTCAGCCCTAAGGAAGGTGACAGAGGGTTGGCAGTTTCCAATCCATCAAATTCCTGGGAGTTTGGGGAAGAGGGGGTTCTGTGCAGCAGCATGGAGAAACTGTGCTGTGACCTGTCTGGGAATGGCCACGAGCCCCACTTTGAGGTGCAAATCCCTAAGAAACAGACTTTCTTTATTCTCTCTCTTCTCTGCCCCAGCCGTTCTCAAATGGTCTGAATATCTCCAAGCAGGGATTTCATCCCAGGCATCTTCTAGAGGAACTGCCCATCCCATTCCTGAACCCACCCACGCGCCATGGATGGATTCCAGTTCCCAGAGCAGCTCATTTTATTAACACAGAACCAGGTTTGGGGGTTTTTCCAGTTGAAGGAAGGTGGAGCAAAAACTTATTAGATAGGTTCTAAGCATGGAAATCTCCATAGCTGAGGGTGTCTCCTCCTAGGAGGTTCCTTGGATCCTGGCAGGAGTAAAGATGGGATGAATTACCATGAGACAGGAGGAAATACTACTGAGAACAGCTTTTCCTACCCCTTGTGAGCTGTGTCAGCTGTCTGTGAGCTGTGCTGCATGGGGGTGTGTCCACCACTCCATGAATCCACCTTTTAGCCTTGTTTCCTAGGGAAATAAAAGTGATGACAAAAGGGGGTGCCAGCCCCCTGCCACGACTGTAGGGGAGTCAGAGGGGTTTCTGCAGGAGTGGGAGCCCATCGGGGCCAAATCCTGGCTAAACCTGCACTAAACATCTTCCCTTGGAAGAAATATGGCACCAGTTCTGCTTCCTCTGGATAGTGCTGATGGAAAACTGGGCAGCACAAACCCAGCACTGCAGATTTACTGGGCAGATGTGCATCCACTTAAGCCAGTGTTCCCAAAGACTCCCACATGGAGGGAGGAATGGTAAAGGATACAGCCTCTGAAGTTCTTCCTTTCCATGGAGAAGGAGAAAATAAAGAGAAGAAAGTAAGTCTAAATATTTGCCAGAAGTGCAGCAGAAACATTCCAGCAATGGTACCAGGATGCTGGTGGGAATCTCTTTTTTTCAGCTCACTGGAACATTTACTGTTTTCTCAGATCCTGGAGTTCAAGTTCCAAAAATAAACTTTTCAACTAGATGAAGCCTAAAATAATTTGGGGGAAATCCCTGCTGGGAAAAGCCACTTTCACTGAGGAACTTCAGGCTCCTTCAGACTCCTTCAAAGCCTCAAGGAGTGCACAGGCATTATCCAGAACTTGTTCATCCTGTCCTTTCCCAGCAGATGACACTTCATCCCCTCTAACTATGTGGGAAGGAGGGAAACATGGGAACCAGAATGGACCATTTGCTTGTAAATTGTGAGAAAGTTTGTGGAGAACACAGGGCTCCCGGGTTCCTCCAAATAACATCCCTCCAAACCGGTTCCCTTCACAAACCTCAGTGTGTTCTGATCGCCCACGGAAATCAAACCAATCATTTTCAGTGATCCAACCAGCACCTTTCACTTTTTTCCTTATTGTTTGCTGCAAAAATCAGGTAAAATTCCTGTGCAATATGGTGGCACCAACCTCCTAAAGCAGCTCTTAAGTTCCCTGTTAATATTCTCAGCCTCTCTGACACAGGAGGAATTCCCAAGTTGGGATTTCTGTTCCAGAGAGTGCAGAACCACCTGTGAAAGGCCACTTTATCTGTCTCCTCATCCCTGGATCCCTGAGGTCACCTCAGTTTTATGGGCCCAAATTCATCCCCACTAACTCCAGGCACCTCACTGAGGTGCCCAGTTTGGGACTGCAGTGGGAACAGCCCAGGGATTCCAGGTGAACCATGTGTCCATGGTCTGGAATGTGTCCTGGATGGGCTCCTCTGTTCTCAGCTCTCTGTACAGGGACTGGAGGCTCCCAACACTCATCCCATCCCTTAGCAGTGCCAGGACAAGGCGGAATGGCCTTAAGCTCCGAGAGAGTAGTTAGATGGGATATTGGGAAGGAATCCTTCCCTGGGAGGGGGGTGAGGCCCTGGCACAGGTTGCCCAGAGCAGCTGTAGCTGCCCCATCTCTGGAAGTGTCCAAGGCCAGGCTGGAGCAACCTGGGATAGTGGGAGGTGTCCCTGCCCATGGAACTAGATGGGCTTTAAGGTCCCTTCCAACCAAACGATTCCATAATTCCATGATTTTATGTGCACTCCACACCCAGTGCTGGGGGCACAGCTGGAGTTGAACCCTTCCCACATGGAACCTCCAGTGAATTCCCTCAGGGCAGGTCCCCAAGGTTATTTTCAAACTCCAGTTCCCTCAATCCTGTCCCGGGAGAGGGCAGTGACCTGTTCCTGAGGATGTGCTGCCTCCCCCGGGCACCGCGGGACATTCCACAGGGATAACCCTAGCGCACCTTGGGAAGGGACAGTGCGGGAATATACCAGTTCAGTGTCTTATCCTACAGAATTTTTACTATGTATCCAGGCTGACGCTGATTTTAGAGGTGACTGCGAGTGACACCGTGAATTTTTAGGACCGTTGTGGCAAAACTTTTCCAAACCAGCTCTGTCATCTCAGGACAGAAACTTACATTTGTGGGAGAAAATTCTGCCTTCTTTGAAAGAATTGGAAATGAACCATTTTGACCACACTAAGGAAGAATTTCCCCCCTCTGAACCCCCGCGGCTCAGATTTGGATTCTCCAGGGGCGCCTCCCGGCCTTAGGAAACCAGCTTGCCCGGGCATAAAGCTGCTTTAACCCCTCGCTCTAGTCGTGTCCCTTCTAGCAGGGTGGGAGGCAGCCCCCCGCCCCCCGGGAAGGGCTGTCGGGGCCGCTGTCGTGTCGCTGTCGCGACATC
>WEIV01027167.1:0-28817 GCA_013390005.1 Calyptomena viridis | reverse complement strand
GCCTTCGCAGGTCAGGGCGGGCAGCGCTCCTTCAGCCCGGCCGGGGGGGGCTCGGGCCCCCTCAGGGAGCGCTCCCGCCCCTCACCAAGTCCCACACTGCGCTCCTCCGCACACGTCCCGGTCAGTGATCGCCTGGAGTGGCAGTGCCCCGTGTCCCGTGCACACAGCGCCCTCAGACAGGCGGGTTTGTGCAGCCGAGCTGCGGTGCCACAACACTCCGAGCCCCCGCACCCGGCTCCAGTTGGTTTTCCACCCTCGCCCCACATGAAACCCCTCAGAGTTTAGCCAGTTACAGGCCGTGAGATTTTAGCCAGGCTCAGCACCACAGAGGTGTTTGGCTGTAAGTCTGGGCAGTCTTAAATGTACCAGGCGCACAGGTAAATGACACCCTGGGAATTAATACATGACAGAGGGACAGACAGTCCTTGACTGACAGACAGTTGTTCACTTCATCCTGGTGTTTGCCAGTCACCCCTCGTTTAATTAAAAGCTCGGGATGTGCCAAGTACAGATGCAATATTCATTTTTCCCTTAGTTCATCACATGCATAGCTACTGTTGTTGTCTCAAGGTTAAAGCCAGTTCAAACCAAAGCTCAATAAAAATCACAATGGTTACAACGACTTACAAGTGTCATGAAAAATAAAGTTAATTTTGAATAGGAAGGAAGAAGGAAACACAATTATATTTCTTTGGTGTTTAGCCGTTTATCAGGCTCTCTGGATGCAGCAGAATGTTAAATTAATGCCTGTTTTGCTTTCCAGAAGTCACCACAGTGACAGTAGCCAACGTGGGGGCCTCTGCAGACAATGTTTTCACCACGTCTGTGGCCAATGCAGCTTCAATTTCAGGACACGTGTTGGTAAGTCCAGCCTTTCCTCTGAGGGCCTTGGCAAAGTCTCCCTTTTTTAGTGTAAATAAAGAGCTGTAGTAAGGTCAGAGACCCATTTTCATTGCTGTATCCAGGCTTTAAGCCACAAAACCATTAGCTGGGGACATGCAGGGTTTTAGTCGTAATTTCTTTTACTTTTCCACCCCTGTGTACTCATTCTGTAACACAACTGGTGACCTGGAACATGAAATACTTGAATTTGCTTGGCCGAAACCTCCAAAATTAATCTAACAACTGCCATACTGATTGGAGGTTTAGTGTACCTTTGGGAGATCCTGAAATCTGTTGTGCTTAACTCTTTTAATTAACAGTCTGGGAGAACAGCCCTCCAAATTGGGGACAGCTTGAACCCTGAGAAAGCCACTCTGATAGTGGTGCACACGGATGGGAGCATCGTGGAAACCACCGGGATCAAGGGGCCTTCGGCACCTCTCACACCAGGTATAAGCCAATCTGCTCCTGTAGGGTCATTCTCCCAGAGGGATGGCTTCTTCTCCACTTCACCTGTGTTCCTAGGATTTAAAAATAAGCGCATAATATTTTAAGGGTTGTTTTTCCCCTCCTCATAAAATTGATTAGGTTGGAAAAGACCTTTAAGATATCAAGTTATCACATGGTATTTCTTGTGTTTCTTGGGAGTACAAGAATACTTTTTTTAATTATTTTTTTTCTTGTCAGATTTATATTTAATTTCCTTAATTCTTTGCCCTGCCAAAGAAGTTGCTTGAAAAATCTTGCCCTGCTGCTGGGCTTTTTTAACACATCCCACCCCTGAGGGGACACGAATCATTGTAGCATGGATCATAAAAATAGGGGTCTCTCAGTTCTGCACGTGGGTTCATTTTGAAGGGTCCTGGGTTACATTTTTATCTCTGTTCAGGGCACTTGCCACTATTTTAGTATCTTTATCGCCGGGGTTTTCAGGGCTGCTTGGCAGGTTCCTTGCTGCCCACAAGATGGCACAAACTCCTCATAGGATGGGCTCTGGGAAGGGGAAAATCCAGCCAGCTCCTTTCACCACGGCTTACAGGGGGTGTAAGGGTCAGGTAATAAACCTCAGCAGTTAATCCTTGCTAGAGCCTGTCCCCTGTGGTGCAGTTTGCTTAATTTTCAGTCCTTTTGAGTTTGTCCAAGCTGGTTTCTCTGTGGTGCATTGCGGGGGGTTCCATCTGCTCCAGTCCCCTTGGCCCTGCTGTGGGATGGAACAGCCACTCTGCTCTTGAGTTGCTGTCACCTTTCTTTTCTCTTTTCTCAAAGGACCCCAGTCTCCTCCTACCCCATTAACAACCATCCAGGGGAAGACTGGAACCAAGTACAACTGGGACCCATCTGTGTATGAGAACGAGCTCCCGGTGAGGTGCCGGAATATCAGTGGCACTCTGTACAAAAACAGGCTTGGCTCAGGTAACCTGCTGTAAGGAGTGTCACAGCTGCCTCTGCATTCTGCTTTTAATCAGGCTATTTTTAAGGGCTGATTGTGAGGGGGGAAAAAAAAAAGACAGTTTCCAGGCCAGCCCAGTGCCTTTTGGTATTATTGTTCTCATCTGTTTTGCTCTTTCTTCAGAGGTTTTTTAACTTTTTCTTGAATCTGTGAAGTTGGAGGCTGCTGTGCAGGGAGTCTCCTCAGTAACAGGCTGACTCCTCTACCCCTTTTTTCATCTCAGGAGTAGACTTGTGTTTCTACAAAGCTCTAAAGGATTTCTGCTGTAATGAAAATAGAGAGTTTGTCTCCTCTCAGTGCTCCTGAGCTCTTCCTCTTCTCTCTTATCCCTGTGGGGAAGCTGGAGAAGCAGCAGCCTGGCTGCCCAGCACAGCACTTGCTTCATGGACGGAGAGTTTTCTTCATCACCAGAAAGATCAGAAATTTAAGTGCAGATTAAGGAAAGGCTTAAATTAATGTTGTTTATCCAAGAAAGATTGTCCTCCATGTGGAGGAGTAATTTTTGTAGCCTTTTGAGGCCCAGGATTGGAGCTCTCTAACCATGCCCAGTCATTGTCACAGCCACAATAATAACTGGACGTGTTTATCCCAGAGCAATGAGAAGCAGCAGACTGGCACATTTGATGATTGCTATGGATTAGCTGCTATTTTGTCCAGCATTTTCCGTATTTACTTCTTTAGGGAAATGGCAAAATGATCCTTTCCCTTGGCTAACTTGCTGCTTTATCCCAGGAGGCCGTGGCAGGTGCATTAAGCAGGGGGACAGCTGGTACAGCCCCACGGAGTTCGAGGCCATGGCAGGCCGAGCCAGCAGCAAGGACTGGAAGAGGAGCATCCGCTACGCCGGGAGGCCCCTGCAGTGCCTTATCCACGTAAGGTTAAGTTGGCTCCCTCCTTTCTGTGGGAAGGGGCTGGTGGGGCCGGGAGCTGCCGCTGCAGAGCTGGCGGGGATGGCACTGGGAGCAATGTTTGGTCTGGTTGGGAGGCAGTGATGTGAGGGGAGTTTTTCTAGATGTGTCTCAAATACCACACTAGGAATCTTGTGTGTACCGGAAAGGGGTGAGTTTTTGCAGGATGAAGCCTGGCCTTGAGCTTTGTCACATGAATTGAGCTCTCTCCCCTGAGATTTCCTTCATTCTGTTTGCCTGACACACAAGTGAAGGGCTCTTCACTTGCACCATTTGTTGAGTATTTGGATCCTTTATTTCCTGCGTGTCCAGGAGCCTCCTGGAGAATTTGGCATTCCAATCAGGCTGACAGTTGACTTCTGCTTGGGCAGAAATAAAGTCTCAAATTCCCATATCCTGGCCTTTTGGTGTGGAAATTGTTTGTTTTTCCTTCGCTCTCTAACCCACTCACCCCATTGCTGTGGTGTGAGGAACTGGCCTCTCTGTTATTGTGTAGGGTCCAGGAGGGAGTGGGGTACCTCTCTCTGGGAGCCATCCAAATTTTTTACCTGAACACAGGTGTGTTCTCGCTGATTTTTGTGACTCTCGTGCTGAACTGGTCACTTCTCATTCCAGGATGGGATCTTAAATCCTCATGCTGCCTCGTGTACTTGTGCCGCTTGCTGTGACGACATGACACTGGTGAGTTGGGGGTTTTACATCCATTAGTTTATAAACTAATTATTTGTGTTTGAAAAATTAACTGGTCAAGCTGCCACAACCCTTGGGGAGCAGGTCCTGAGTGTCCTGGGAATGGTCACAAGTGCTTTGTTCCTCCTCCGTGAAGAAAAGAGGTAAGGAATTGCTGGTGTTATTGTGGAGCAGCCTCAGTAAAACTGGATCATAGTTACTGCTTTTTCCTTCTTTTTTTCTCCTTCTCTAAATAATGTATTTATGTAAAATGCCTTTTTTTGGGGATGTCACTACTATTTGTGATTTTTGACTCAAATTTCACAATGTTTTGGGTTGGAAAATTATTTCTGTGAGGAAGTAACTTCATACTCTTATAATGGACCTGTATTTTCATCTTAGAACTGATCAAGGTTTTTGGCTGGTTGCCAAAGGATTTGCTCCTTAAAAAATAGTGGGAAGAGGCTGAATTTGTGCTTCTTCGGCTGCAGAGAGCTGAGTTTAATTCTTTTTTTTCCCAGAGTGGCCCTATACGACTCTTTGTGCCATATAAAAGGCGGAAAAAGGAAAATGAAATGCCTGCAACTCCAGTGAAGAAGAACTGCTCCAAAAACATCACTCTGCTTCCCGCCACAGCTGCAACCACGTGTAGGTTCTCTTCTCCTGGTAAAAACTGCTTGCCTTCTTTGGTGAGGAATTGCCACACTGGGTATTTCATGTCTGTTAGTGGCCCCTTGGAACTGTCCAGCTGAGAAAAATGTCCTTTTTTTTGGCCACATGTTTTTCATTGGACAGTTTTATTGGCTCAGTGTCAATTCCTGTTTTATAGAAAGGAGCACAGCGTTGCCACATCTGGACACAAGTTGTGTAGGAAAAAGTGCAGCTCTAGACCTCCCAGGAACTCAGTTTTATGCATCATCACATCCTTGTGCAGTGGACAGGAGGTTTTGTATTTTGTGCTGAAAGAGCTTTTGACGATGCCCATCCCTGGAAGTGTCCAAGGCCAGGTTGGACGGGGCTTGGAGCAACCTGGGATAGTGGAAGGTGTCCCTGCCTGTGGCAGGGGAGGGAACAAGATGATCTTTAAGGTACTTTCCAACCCAAACCATTCCGTGGTTCCCTGACTCCATGGTTATATTCCCCCCTGTATCTGCTACAAGCCCAGCAGTCCAGGGAAACTGTGCACTCCTGGCTTTGATCCATAATGTGTTTCAAGTAGATTTTTCACAAATAACAATTGGGAAATTTCCTGTTGGAATTAGTTTGTGGAGAAGGCCGGTCCTTTTCTGCTGTACCAGAAATGCCCATTCCATCTCCTGAGCTGCTTTGTGTGCTTTAGAAACTGGAGTAAGATTTGTGCAGTACATAGAAATACATAGAAAAAAAGGCTGGAAGCAGCTGGAATGAAACCCCCACCCTGAAAGTCATTAATGGAAGAGGCAGAAGGTGATGCTTTCATCTGCACATCCCTCTCCATCATTCAGCACACGCTTTGTTACTGGTTTGATTGGCAAATCATCTGTGTGAGACCAGAAATTAATTTGCAAGCTCATCCAGCTCCCACATTCCCAGTCACATCCATGTGTCTTCCTGGTCTCTGTGCACTGGCATCATCTGGGCGGTAACAGTACAAAGTGAATCCAGGAGGAAGCAGCAGAAATCCAAAAATAGGAATAAAAAAGTAAGATTTGGTTATCAGCAACAGTAGGAGGAGAAACACGCAAGGATTCTGCAGAGTTGTTTTGTGGTTTTAGTTTTTTAATCCTTAAAATGTTCAGTCTGTGCTGGTTTGTTGAGTGAGGTGCTGTGAGGCTGCACGGTCACTCCTGCTGGCATTGGGAAGGAGAACTGCTCCTTTTGGGGGCCATATACTTCACTAGCCATGAAGTTTTAGCCACCGTACCTTAAAATTGATCAGTATGCCATGGAATCAGCCCATCACCAATTAATGGTGCCAGTTAATTAATCCTGTTTAAAAAAGGTTTTAAACATTCTGAAGCTTCTCAGGTATAATCATCCAGAAGGATTTTGTGCCTTTTTCCTTGCACTGGCCAAGCATATTCTATCCCTGTGGGTAAATAAACAGCTAAAATTGTCCAGCTGTTGTGGAATTAATTGTAATCCACGGATTTTTGTGTTGATTTAAGTAGCAAGAATCACTCTTGCTAAAATTGTCATAAATTAACATCAACCCAAAATTTATGAGGTTTGTGGCCTCACTGAACCTTTATGGTAAGTGTTAAGTTATGGCTTGTAAAATAATTGAAAAGGGAGTGATTTGGGAGGTGTTACATTGTAAATTTGTTTTCTGACCTTGTACCCCCGCAGAATAACCAGAGCCCTGGAAGGATAGCAGAGCCTTCAGAAGCCCAACAGGGCTTTTATTCCCACTTCCAACTGCACTGGGTTATCACAGGCCAGTGGTCTGTGAGTTCCCTGGCTCTGGATGGTGCAGCACAGGGATATCAACAGCTGGGCAGCCACGGGCTCCACACTGAGTGTTAATTATGAAAGTGCTTTAATATTCCAGTCACAGTGACTCCTTCTGGACAGATCACCACCTCCGGGGCGCTGACCTTCGACCGCACATCCACCGTGGAGGCCACAGCCATCATCTCGGAGAGCCCGGCCCAGGGGGACGTCTTCACTGGAGCCACGGGTAAGAGCTCCCCTGTTTGCCTCCTCCACAGCTGTGGGAAGGAGGAAGAGGGCGTTGGATGCCCACTGCTGTGGGAAGTTGCATTTTGGGTGCAGCACAAAGGGTTGATTTCTCCAGGGAGTCACAGCGTAACCCGCTGTCCGTCCTCTGCAGTCAGGTCAGGAACTGGGGATCTTACCAGTCACAAAAGGAGAGGTTTTGCCCAGGTGTGGCAGCCACTAATGTTCACCTCTGCTAAGTTCCTGGGGTTTATGTTCTTCTCTGTAATATTTTTTTATTCCTCATTTAGCCTCAAATGCTACCAAAAAAAAAAAAAAAAAGGAAAATTAGCTGAGGGTTGAAACTGAGTCAAAAATGCCAGAATACATCAAAGTATAAATGCATGACATACATTTCAGTTCTTTCAGTTTGAAAGAACTTTCAGTTTGGGTTGTGAGCTCTGCTGAGGGAATGATCCTGCTCCAAGAACTGAAGTTTGGAGCCTTGGGATTACTGTGGATCTGTAGGTGTGTGGGAGGGAACCAGGGAAACTGTGGCTCTAACGGTGAAAGCAGAGTGTGGTGGAAGCAGGACCAGGCTGCCTCGCTTGCTGACTATCTGAGATCATGCTGCTGTTTCTCATTTCCAACCCTTGGAATTACCACAGAGGGTAGGAACTTGTATGAAATGTAAAAAATAGGGATGAGAGCAACCTAAGAAACACCTGCCAGCTGTGTTAGACAGTGATTCCCAATGTCCTTGTCCTCCTGCAGTTCAGGACACCAACGTCCAGCAGCCTTGCCGGGTCTCCCATCCAGAGCCTCACTATCCCAGTTACCAGGACAACTGCCAGATCTCACCGTTCCCTGAGGCTGCACTGCCAACGTCTCATCCCAAAATCGGTACGTTTGCTTCCCAGCAGGTACAGCACTTCACTGGGCTGGAATTTCCTCTGATTGAGGCAGAAAATGAAACTTTGCTCTGTTTTGAATATGAGGTTTGTGGTTATTAGGATGTGAACAAGCAGATTTCCCCTCTGTGGCAAGTTTTTGACTCCTTATTGAGAACTTTGATTTGTTGGTTTCTACCAGGGGAAGCTGCTGTGATCCTGCTTCCTGAATTGTCTTGCACTCCCTGCCTTTCCTAAAGCTCCTGCTTCAGGCCTTAGTCCCCCTTGGGCACTGTGGCTGAACACTGGTTTAGTGTTTGGTCTGAGGAGACCAACCCCTTCAAAACCATGTCACAGAAACTTGTGTAGACATTCTCCCGTCTCTTTATGACTCCAGTGGTGCTTGTTGGAGGCAGTTTGGGGCAGGTTTGGTGTCTGTTTTCCATCCCCTCTGTACAACCTTTATTTACCTGTTTGGAGCACAGTGTGTTCCTGCTGACAAATCTTGTTGGGTTTAAGACTTTGTCAGATCTTGATGTTAGTAATTAAACATTGATTGCTTTTTCACCGGTGAATGCTTTCTCTTTCCTGATGTACCTGTGCCAAAATGAGGAATCGGAAGTAATTCCTGTGTGATACGTTATCAAATGGCACACTGGGATAAATATTGTGCTGGAAATGGAGAGTGGAAAAGGCTTTTCTGCAAACAGAAACTGATAAAAGAGACGCCTTTATCTCTACTCATATCTAAGTGCAAATAGTTCTACACCCCTCGTGTGCAAATTGATTGAAATTACTGTTTTAATTAAGGGCATTTGACCATAAAATGTCTTGTGTACCTGTGGGGGAGGGCTGGCAAGGAAAGGTCACATGCCTGACAGTGACCTGCAGTACTGTCAAGGGGTCAAGGCTTGTTCTTTCTCTGCAGATCAGTGCTGGATTCTTCCAGCTTTTACTGCTCCAGTGAACAACTACCAGACATGAGGTGAAAAGAGTTAAAAAAAGTTAAATTAGTCACTGTATTCTAAGTTACTCAGTGTTCAGTGCTGTCTTGCAAGAAGTCTGGTTTGTCTGCAGATACTTTTCTAAGGAGAGGCTCGCTGCCAGTGGAGCTGCTGGAATTGCAGCCGGGAGTGGGAAGGTGTGTTCAGGACAGTATTTACAGGTGCATCTTAAATTAATGATGCTGAAGTGCCTTTCGGACACTCCAGGCTTTACATTTTATTCAAAAACTTCCCATTGAAGTACGTTTCTTCACTCTGGTTCCAAGGAACAGCATGTAGCTCCAGTAATGGTCTGTTTTAGTGACATTCCTGGTCAGTCCTGGCAGTGGCAGCTGTGCTGGCCCTCCCTGGTCACACTGCAGACACTGAGGGACATTGTCACTGCTTTACCTCCACTGCCATCAGCACTGGGAGAGCTGCAGGACCAGCTGCCTGCCAGAATGGGGGTAGATTTTGAAGTAATAAGTCTGCACAGCCCCAAAGTAGGTGGTACCTTCCTTTTTCTAGTAAACAATTTAGTGAGGAATGTAGAGGTCAGGTGTTGGTAGATGTGAATGTCTTGGACTGAATTTTATGGCAGATGGTGAGTATTTATTTCTAGAGTTACATTTTGGAAAGGTAAAGCCAGTAAAGCCAGATAACGTTTCTTCCTGGAATGTTACCTAAGCTGAGCTTAAACTGTGTATCACGGAGTTCCTGAATCTCTATTTAATTTCCTCATACTGGGATCTCCCAGCCTACATGCAAACCTAATGTTGTGAAAAGTAGCTGGTTTAGTGACACAGTAACTGCTTGGTTTTTAAAGGGCTCCCCAGGCATGGTGTTGGAAAGTGCATGTTTGGAATACTCTCACTTTGACTTGGTGGTGGCTGTTGGGTTTATTCCAGTCTTGGGCCAGGGTTATGGTCAAGGGCAGGATTTAGGAAGCACAGGGAATGTGATGTAGATCAGTGCCTGAGTTTTGTGGGTTTGCAACATGGGGAGAGACAGCAGGATATTTCTATAAAGTACTTACTGTAACCTTACCAGCCATGGCTACAGGAAACGTTGTTGCCAATGGTGGGAGAGTTTCTGGGGGTGCTGCTTTTCACCACCTCATTGTGCTGGGAGTTGTTAAACCCTTCCCAGAGCAAACGGGAGAAACCAAACAACACAGGAAAAACCCCCACACCTCAAACCCCAGCTTGACGGGAATGAAACGCCCTAATTCTGTGTTGGGTTTTGTTCTTTCTGCCCAGTGCTGACCTCTCTGCCTGCCCTGGCGGTGCCCCCCACGACCCCCACCAAAGCCATGTCCCCGTCGGTGGTGAACGGGCTGGAGGTGACGGAGCAGCGGAGCTGGCTGTACCTGGAGGAGATGGTCAACTCCCTGCTCAGCACAGCACAGCAGCTGAAGACTCTGATCGAACAGGCCAAGCAGGCCAGCTCCTCCTTCCGCGAGGCTGCCGTCACCCAGGCCAAGATCCAAGCCGATGTGGAAAGGAAAGAGGTGACTGTGCTGCAGGAGCCGGGGGGGCTCTGCCAAGGGCACCTCCTGGGCTGAGGGATGGGCAGAGCAGCTCCTGCCTGGAGCAGGGAAATTAGAAATGGTTTTTCCAAGCCTTGGAAACTGTGTTAGAAAGGGAAATCTTTCCAACTTATTCATATCATGGGCTGAGATTCCAAGAGCCGTGGGCAGCAGGTTGGTTGGTGTCACAGTCCTGAGCTCTCCCGTCTGCTAGCCTTAAATTTATGGGAAGTGGGCACCAAATTTATGGGAAAGCTGTTAGGATCCTCCGAGTAAAGTTACATTTGTGTTACTTAGAAGTCATGGGGAGTGACATCCTGAAAGAAAAAGCAAACTGTGAGCCCTCCAGCTCCGTGTTTACGTGAACTTCCAAAATGCATCATGATATTTTTAAAAATTAAAATATTGAGATACTTGTAAGGTTTTTCTGAATTGCAGCATTTTTTGTGGGATTAGTTAAATACAACTGCTCTGGCAGAACTTCATGTGGCTGTTAAGAAACAATTCTCCACACTGAGGATCCTTTGGTTGTTATCTCAGTGCTGGTTTTACTGCATTTTTTGGTAAGGGAAAGACATTTAGGAAGAGAGTGAGAGACAAAGGCTTGGTGTCTCTTGCAGGGGATATTTGACATTTGCAGGTCTGGCCCAAAATGAACAGATGAAAGACAAGACACAGGGATCTCTGTGCTTGGGCAGTATAATTTTTTTGAGTGTGCGTTAAGCCATTGTTTATATCAGATAAAGTTGAGGATAGGGAGAATACTTAACCAAATTATTTGCCAGAATTGCTGGGGGATAATAAAGATATTCAGGAAATACATTAAATGGATTTTCTGCCTATATTGAAGAGAATCAGTGTTGAAATCTGACAAGTATGTTAATTGGAATAGCCCTCTGTAAAGCAGTGATGCCTCCAGAGCCCAGCTCATTGGAAAGCAAGGTGGAAGATTAAATCAGCAAACAGCTGGAGCATCTGAATTGGTTTTTAGAAAGATTAAACCAATTCAGGGCTGGAGAGTATGAAATGAACCTAAAAAGGGTCAGGCAGTTAAGAAATGTGGCTCTAGTCAGCCAACAGGCTGTTGTGCTCGAAAGTAGCAGTGAAACAGTTGGAAATTGGAGGTTGTTGGTTTTCTGGAGCTGTTTTTGTGAGAGATCTGAATGTGTCTGTCTTAATCCTCTCTCTTATCACACCTTTTCCTTCTCCGTGGTTCGTCCATGACTGGAATTGCCTTGTCAAATCAGGCAGAACCATCACACCCTTGCAGGCTACAGCAAGAGGTTTCCCTGCCACTGCCTCCATCTGCCTGGAGTTTTATAACTTAATTCCTGTCATGGTAATATAAAGGCTTTGGAGGTTGTGGTTTCACAGGAGAATAAACACTGTGCTGTCAGGTCATACACTTGTAATTAAGCCTTTAATCTCCTTATGTGTTGGGTCGAACTCCTGGATGAACCTGCTTCACCTGCAGGTGGGGGTTCAGTTTTTTTCCGACTTTTTAGCTGTTCCAAATACCTTCAGGCCGGAGTTATCACATAATCCATTTGGGATTTGGTTTGGATTTCATTTGTTTGGGACTCCTTTGCTGAGCATGGCAAGGACACCCCTCACATCATGCTCCAGCTGGGAAATGACTCCTCTGGTGTGTTTTTCTTGCAGCAATACCAGAGCCAGTTATTCCAACAAACAGAGGATGTGGATGGGAAAACAGAAATCATCATCAAGGTAAGCTGGGGCATTTCGTGTATTGTGAAGAGTCTTTTGGTCTCTGCCTCGTTCCATTTGAAGCTGCAGAGGTTTTGTCGTGGCACAGAACCCCATGTTCTGTGTCTGGCCTGTTGGCCCAGATCTGAGCCTTCCCAGTGCTTCAAGCAGTGTCTTCCCTTTCCCAAGCCCTGCGGGTTTTCACACTCACTTCCTTTCTGTCCTGTGAGCCGGTTTACATAACTCCACAATTGCCTCTGGCTGTTGGAATGGGAGTTAGTTCAGGACCCATCCCTGAAGCCCTTCAGAGCTGTGTTTGTTACTCAGTTCTCCCTCAGACCTCCAGGTACAACTGCACACACTGTATTTTCCACATTTTCCAGTGACTGTACAGGTTACAAACAGCCCCAACCAAGTGTCCCCTCAGCACAGGCTTTGCAAGTCCCAAATTGCAGCTTGAAGCCATTTTTGGTGTCCCAAATGCCCAGCTGTACATCAGGAGCACAAACACAGTTCAGCCACACCAGCTGTTCACTGTAGGTACACGGGGAGGTGAGAGCAGGGGGTGTGATGAGCAGGGTGTTAATCAGAGCACTGATTTGGGGATGGTTGTGCTCAAAGGAGAGAAGGAGCCAGAGGAACCAAAGAGCCCAGGATACTTTCACAGCCCAGCAATGCTTCCTGTCCCTGCTGCTTGACGTGCTAATGATTTGTCAGGAGTTTAATGAGCTGGAAGTGGAGTGCTCTCTCAAGTGCTTATTTTGGTGGCAGTTCAATGATGTTTCCACCTAAATATACAGGTTATGTTAATTGATGTCACTGGGATAAGATTAAAGTGATAGACATGAAAACATCCCTTAAAAAGCAGGTGTGATTTTTCTCCTGTGTATCCTATCTCACCTTGCTTCTGGATTTAAGTCCTTGCTCCTGTTAGAGCCTCCTTTTTTCCTGTTGGGACACTCCTTATGCAGTCATGCTGCTGACTGGCAAAGGAACAAGGAGCATATCTCATAGGAGCAGATCCCTTTTTCCTCTCTAAAACCAGGGAATGATTAAGCTGAAGTGTCCCATCCTCATTCCTACTCCTGTTGTCCTTCCTCAGACCATCTCTCTGACATACATAGGATTATAAACCCAACAAAACCACCAATGAAATCTGCCTTAAACATCTAAATTTGGGGTAAACTTGGAGCTTGGGTTTTGGCAGCCTGTGCACAGCCTGACTTGGCTATTTGGGATACACTCGCCCTTGGGATACACTTCACTCCTGCTGAAGCCTGCAGTTACCTGGCTGATGGGTATATGACCTATGTAGAGGAAGGTGTCACTGGGGTGGTGGGGATGGATTTCCATGACCACTCAGTGTCCCACCCATGGTTTTGAAGAGCTTCCTGCCCAAAAGAAAAGAAAACAGAGATGCATTCAATTTTCCAGAGTGATCCCTGCTAAAACAGCAGGGAGAGCAGGTCTCTGAGGGTGCATCCAGAAGCCACTGGGTCTGTTTGTTTTGTGTTGGTGTGCTGAGGGTATTTTGGGAAACAGGAGATTTCCCACTGCTCCCACATTCCAGCAGGTCACAGCACCTGTGTTATGCCTTTGTGACCTCCTTGGTGTGGCTCTGTGTGACACAGTCACTCTCCATCCCTTCCCACAGCAATCCTGCGTCAACTGTGGTCGGGAGGCCATGAACGAGTGCACTGGGTGTCACAAGGTCAACTACTGCTCCACATTCTGCCAGCGGAAGGTATGTTGGGTTATGTTTTTAGTTAAGTGTTAATGTAAGTAATGATTTATAATGGGTGTAGGGTTTGGTGATAGTTCTTAAATATGCGAGTCACAGAGGCGAGGGGTGGAATGTTGTGGTTTTAAGTAGCCAGAGTTTTTCATTAGCTGGGGGGGCTAGGAGAGAGGCTTCTTTAAGAAGCTGCTAGAGTTTTTCTCTGCTCTAAGCTAGCCAAGGTCAGGCAACAACACCTCTGTGATAACATATTTAAGAAGGAGTAGAGAAAAAAAAAAAGCTGCGCAGAACATCATGGCCGCTTAAGAGAGAGGAGGGTGAGGAGTTTGATTAACACCAAGGTCAGAGAGAGGAGAAAGAGAAGATGCCTTAAACACTGGAATNGCCTTCCCGAGCTGTTGGGGGAAGGTGAAGGATCTTAAAAGGGAGGGGTGGGGGGGAGAAAGGTGTCTGTAACAAGTATCAAACTGCGCACCCTTAAACTCTTAAGCTCTGATTTTAGTAGTAGTTGTAGTTGTAGTAGTAGTAAATTCTTAACATTCTAAGTTAGAGCCTGTTTTGCTTGTGTGAAGTAGTTAATAAACAGTTGCTTGTAATCCTTATCACAAAAGTCAAGGGTTTTTTTTTCCCTTCTCTGAGAAATTTTAGATCTATGTGTGGGCTCTCGGCTTTTAGCCAGAGTCAAACCATGACAGCCAGCTTGGGAGTTGGGATCCAGTTCTCTGAAGTGGGCTGTGGGATGCTGGAGGCTGGGGCTGTCAGGCAGCCAGAGCAGAATCCTCCATGGGTCACGTATTCCAAACTCTCTGCCAGTGGGATCACCAGCAAGGCTGTAGTGACGGAGCAGGTCTGCAAGTTGGGGCAGGGTTAAAAAGGTAGGGAAGATCCCAAGGTTTGCACACACCTTCCCAAAGGTGATCCAAAAAATCAGAGTAACATTCTGCTTAGTCTGATTCCACCTTTACTGTTGATCCAGCATGTGGCGCCTTCCCCCTCCATCGTAGGTCTGGTTTGTGGGGCACTGGAGACCCACTGTTCCCACCTGTGCTGGAGAAAGGGCTTCTCATACAGTGGCTTTTCCAAGGGCCTGTTCCCTTCACGGCCTTTCCCTCTGCTCTCCCCTCGCAGGACTGGAAGGACCACCAGCACATCTGCGGGCAGTCGGCCACAGTGACGGTGCAGGGTGACGAGGTGCACGTCACGGACAGTGTCATGGAGAAGGTCACCGTGTGAGCAACCTACCTCCGCAGCCGTTCACGGGCACGCCCCGGCTGGATCGGGACCGGCGGGAACGGTCTGTCCTGTGCCAACGGCACTGTCCTCTAAGAATCATTTTCATTGGCTTTTTGATACTGTGACAGCATTTGCCAATGCCCTTCCAAAACTTTGGATAATACAGAGACTGTGAAAACCTCATCTGGAGCCCTCCCCCCACACGCACACTGGGATCCCCCTTTGGCCTCGGGAGGCCTTGCCTTTGCCTGACTGGATCCTCCACCATGTGGATTATAGCAATCTCCTCATCTCTTGAGATGGATCTAAAGCAGGTGCTGGAAGGAGATGTGCCAGTGTTTCCTCCTCCCGGGGCCTCCCTACCTCTTGTTTGAGAAGAGAAATGAACCTTTCTTTGGTTTATTTAATTGCCTTGACAAAGTCGGTACAAGTTCTCAGTTTGGCAATGGAAGGATTTTTGTTTTTCCTGTGTTCCCTCTCTGCTGGGCAAATTTGGAACACATTGGAGCTTCTTCACTTAAATATAATTGAAAAATAACATGTTGTTAAATAAAATGCAGTAAAAGCACAAGCGAGCCCAGCAGTTCCCTTTAATCCCCAGGGCAGCAATTCATGGTACAAGTACCTGCACAGGTGGGTGCACTGGCAGGTACTTGTGTCTGAATTCCACATTTACCTGGGAGGTGTTTGCTCTGCAGAGAAGCACAGCCTCGTCCTACCACGTGCCTGGAATGTCGCTCATAGCATCCACCTGGCCAGAATCAGATTGGATCAAGCCCAAGGTGAGTGCACGTGGATATGGGGCTGTCCTGTCCCTGCCTTGTAGGAGCTGCTGATTAGAGATGTGGTGCCCATTAGGGAGTTATTTGCTTTGTTCATTGCAACAAAATCATTTAATTGTTAATGTACTTCTTTAATCATTAAGCTAATCAGGCGCCTTTATTTGTGACTGGAGATTTTGGAGGAGTCTTGGCAGGTGCACAAACCTCTGGTTGGTTGGGTTCGTTTTTAGCTTCAGGCTTCTCACCTCTGTGAGAGGTCACTTGTCCTGGCTGCTGTTTGCTCTGGTTTTGTGTTGGTAGACAAGGATGGTTGTTCAGCTCCTGCTCCAGGCTGGAGTGACCCAACCCAGCATCACACACACTGTCCAAGGAGAAAATTCTATCTACAGGAAAGTTAGTAAGAGAGAAAAATGCAATGGAAAAGACTCAAGTCTTAGATTAGGGGTTTCTGACAAATTCATCCCTTCCTCTGTGAATGTCTTACATTGCTTTCCTTGTGTCACAAGGCAGTGGGAGCTGGTTTTCCCTCTCTGGCAGCCCTGTGGGGGTCTCTCAGAAGTGCCCTTGGCTGGGAGCTGTGACACTCCCACAAAGGGCTGTGACTGGGCTCCAGCACAATCAGTGGCAGGTGGCGAGTGTCACTTCCTGGCTGTTTCTTGGGAAAGTCATTCCTCCTAATGCAGAGCTGAGCGGGCACAGGAGTGGCAGTGTGTGGACCCTTCCAGAGGGAACTGTGCTTCCATGGAAAGCCCAGCAAGATGGAAACAAATTACCTATGATACTCCCGGGAAGGAAAGAACAGGCCACTCCTTCCATTCCCTCAGCAAAATGCTCGCTGCCACTTCCCAGAGTAACACTTGAGCATTGGCAGTGGTTCCTGCTCACAGTTAAATGCAGATTGCCTATTTTCTAGAGCTTGGAGACAGTTGAGAAGACAGTCTTAACTGAGCCTGTGGCAACACAGCTCATTCACAGGGTTTCTTGTGTCCTGCATTCAGACGCAGTGAAGGTGGCTCTGAAGTGGCACCTCTGGAGCACTGAAGCTGCACTTCCAGCATCAAATGAGGCTCTTGGTTGGAAACTATTCCTGTTGCTTCACATCCCTGTCCAGCACAGCTAGTGTGAGCAGTGAAGCTCTTCCTGGATTCAGGACAAGCGCAGCTCCATGGACAGATGAGCTGGGACATCAGGAACAGTAGTTTGCCAGGTCTCCTGCTTGGAAAGGGAACAAGGCAGAAACTGAGAGTCCCCACTGTCCTTGTCCAATAGCTTGTGGCCAGGTATAGCTGAGCCTTGGTCACTGTTGGAATTTTGGCTTTACTGTACCTTTTAGGGAAAAAAAATCTGGAGAGAGTGGGGCAACTTCCCTCAGTGACGGAATTGTATGTGTGTGACTCAGCTGTCACTAAAGGTCTCGGGGAGCTTCCCACAGGGCCCTGGTACCTGGGGCAGCTGCGCCCCAACCCAGTGAGTGACAGAGCTCAGAAAGGCACGGTATAATCACATGGGAATTGAGTCTGTTTGTTGATGAGAAATTCATTGAGCAATTGCTATTCTTAGTCAAAGGAACACTCAAGACCTCCCAGCAGTACTCTTTTCTGTTTGTTTCCAAGCAAATTCCCCCCTGGACAGCAACAATCCCGTACAAAATCATCACTTGGAAGACTGTCATTTTGTGCAATATTCCTTTTCTTGCCTCTGAGCGTCATCAACGAGCATTACATGGTCCCACTGGCTGCTCTGGCTGTGCCCAGGTTCACCTAAAGGTATGAAAGATTTTTTCCTGTGACTGGAAATGGTTCCTGACAGGAATCATATGGCTTGATAAGGAATTCTCGAGCACTAGCAATTATGTCATGGTGCCTTTGTAGGACCGTTGTTAGACATGAGAGAAATCAGTTTTTGGATTTAAAATTATCTTTGGTAAGGGGAAAGGAGGGTACACAGGGAGATTCACCCTCACATGGCATGTGGACATCTGGAAATTAGCTTAACAGCCTTTTTTCCCCCCAGACTCCTGTCACCTCACTGCCCTGTTCTGCCACCCCAGAAGTCAGAAGATTAGAAATTATTGTTCCTTCTTACATTAAGCACCAAGTGTTAAAAAAGCAACTACACCCGCAGTTTCCAATGGGAAGCATATCCAAGCTGCATCCACTGGTACTCACCTGTGACACCTCACTACAAGGACCTGGGGAGCAGCTTGCTTTTGCCCTGTTCCCCAACAAAGACAGCAGGCCAGGGACAGAAATAGGTCTTTAATGAACTATACAAAAAATCAGCAGGTGGTTCCTCCTCCCCCCCAGTCCCAGAGGGCTCAGCAGAAGAGGTGCAAGACTTTGCGGAAGAAGTTTCTGAACTCGGCGTTGAACACGGTGTAAATAATGGGGTTGAGAGCACTGTTGACGTAGCCCAGCCAAGTGACAGTGCTGGTGACTTGAGAGGGGATGGCACAGGACTTGCAGAGAGCCCTGGTAATGTGCACCACAAAAAAAGGTGTCCAGCAGAAGAGGAAAGCACCTGCCAGGACAGTAAAGAGAGAAGGTGTTGTGATTGTTCAGAAGGGTTTAACAAAAGCCCAGGCCAAACAAGACAGAGGCAGCTCAGAGTGCTCAGGGAACAGGCAGCAGCTGTGCTGACATGTGGAGCTGGGCTTAGGCCCAGACAAAAAATTGGGATGTCTTTCCTGTCCTAAACATTGGCACAAAGTCTTAAGTTAGTCTCACTTTGGCTTCGAATGTAAGATATTGGGAGTCACAGGTTTTCCTGGGAGGAAGCTTGCGTTATAAACACTACATTTGTTCTTTCCAAGGGTGGTGGTTGTTGGCACTGCTCTGGCAGCCCGGATCCACATAGGTCCCTGCCCCAGCGTGGGACAAAGCGGTTTCCCACCCTCCCCAGCCATTCCCTGCAGCTACTCACCGACGACGACGGGCAGCACCCGCATGGCCTTGCGCTCCCGGCCGTTGATCTTGGCCCGCTTCTGCCCATGCCCTGGCTGTGGGTACCTGAGCTGTGGGTAGGACACAGTCTGGATCCCATTGCTCATCCCACAGTCCCCAGGGAGGCCAGTGCGGCTGTAAGGGCTGCACTCCAGGGTCCCCAGCCGGGTCTGCTCCCTCTCCAGGAAGGTTGGGGGGTGATACAGCTTCCTGTTGGCCCCATAGATGCAGCCCCTCAGCTTGGCCTTCCTGGCCTCTTCCCAGCGCTTGAGTCCTTGGAACATGCCACAGTACAGCACCAGCATGACAGGGCACGGGATGAAGAAGGAGCAGATGGATGAGTACACGATGTAGTTGTCATCCTCCAGCTGGCACAGGCTGGGGTCCCGGTTTGGGACGTTGTTGAGGCCAAAGATGACTGGGGATGCTACAGCAAAGGCGAAGATCCAGGTGGTGGATATAAGGATCAGCTGCCGCAGGTCGATCTGTCGCCGGTTGTAGTTGAGTGGGATTTGAACAGCGATGAACCTGCCAACACAGCCCCGGGTGAGTCAGTCCTGATGTGGGAGTGTCACCCCTGGGGATGTAACCAAGAGGCCCCAGAGCTCCTTGTCACTGCGCTTCCCCCCATTAACTTACTTTACACAGCCAAGGCCTGGGCTACAACCACAATACCCGAGGGACAGCTCTGCTTTGTCACACTACTGTGCTTTTGGCTTGGCCACCACTGATGGGACACACAGCTTGTGATGGAGGATGGTAGGGCAGAGTACCCTCCCTGGGGGGAGGGCAGGATCCTCCCTCTTGGGACCCTGGCAAGGGTATGTGGAAGCAGAGTGACACCCGGACATGGGCAGAGCAGGGAGGCACTCACCGATCCACGCTGATAGCACACAGGTTGAAGATGGAGGCTGTGCACAGCATCACATCCATGGTCATCAGGGCGTCACACAGCACCGTGCTCAGGGACCACACGCCTCCCTGGAACTGAGAAGATCCCCAGGGTCAGCAGGTGCCTTTAAAGTGACAGGGAACACCTCTGTGCCTGGGCACTTCAGCCACTCACGTTTCCTCCAGAGAAGTAGCCCAAAGCTGAGCTCTTCTCCCAAGGCACAATACTCCCTGCACAGCAGTGGCACACAGGAATCAGCCCCAGACAGGAGCTCACGGCCTGCTCACGGCTTCATGGTTCTGGCCTGGCTGGACAACTGAGCCCACAGACCATCAGCATGGCCAAGGGAGTTATGCTGGGCAGAGAAATGGACACAGGGCAGCCCCCGCTGCCTTGGGTGAGTGCAGGAACCCCAAAGCTCCTCGGACCCCCAAATTCACCACCCCAGTCTCCTCAGCACCACCTTGTTTGTACAGCATCACTGGCCCAGTCCCTGAGGTAGCAAGTGCCAGAGCAGAAAGCTCCTCTTCCACTTTCATGTCCCTACTGCTCTAACATCCTGTTTGCAGATGATGTGAACAGTTTCCCTGTGTTACACAACTGTTCCATCCTGGCAGGCAAAGCACGAGTCCAGCCCATGGAGACCAGAGTCAGTCAGAGAGATACAACCTCTGGCTCTCTCTCCACAGTTCCAGGCCCTGGAGCAGAGCAGCAGTGACCAGTGTCACTGCTCTGAATGACTGGAGGTGTTGACTCTGCCATGCTTTGTGATTTTCAGCTTGGTCGTGTCTCACCAGTGGCACAGGACAGGCAGCAGGACAGCAATGCTGATGCCACTACAGCCAGAAAATACTTGCAGCAGTTTGTTCAAACCAAGTGCTCGTCTTGCCCAGGTACAAACCCAGCCTGTTGTTTTAGCATTAAAGCACTTTTTAGGCTGATACAGAAATATGTCACCTCGATCCCATTCCTGTGCCATTATTCCCATGAGCTCCTTCAGCACAGGCAGAGATCTGTCAGTGTGCTCACACCTGCACAGGTAAACCAGGAAGCTCAATGGGCTTTTCCCACTAGTGCAGCAGGGAATATTTCCTCCCAGTCTGACTCAGGAAAACTCCACCATCCTTTGGGTCCCTCTGCAGAGAGAAGCTCAGTTAAGAACTCAACACACTGTAAAAATAAGTATGATTTTAGCTTGAAAACAAAGTGTTCAGTAGCAATGGTCCCTTGTCATGTCTGACTCAAACACTATATTTTGATATTGCAAAATATCAAACACTATCTATACTCTCTATATGCTCTTACTAAAATATATAATAAATATTACTACACTGTGTATATATTCCTACATGCAATATATAGATAATGTGCATAATCTAATATATATAATTTACTATGTATTTTTATCTATAGAAAATGTACTATATAAAAATTATTTTTTATATATATATATACATAAATCCCAGAGACCTTTTCCTATACAGCAATAGTCAGGCAGTGCTCATAGAGTAACGTTGCTGCCCTCGTGCAGGGGTCAGGAAGCAGGTATGGATTTGTTGCTGTGCAGGTGCTAAACAATAGGTTCTGCTTTCATTCATCCCAGCACAGAGCAGAGCCACGTGGGGAACACGCTCCACAGAACAATGGGAAGGTGCCAAAACCCCTGCCCCTGCCAGGAACAGGGCAGGCAGCTCTGCAGGGATTAAAATCAGGCAGTAATGATGTCAGGCACAGGATTATGATTAGAGGAGCTGTAAAGCCAAAGGAGACTGAAGTAACTGTTTGGCTATTTTTGTACAGCATCTCCTTGAGATACTTCCAGGGCAGGGCTGGAGTGAGACCTGAAAGCTTCATTCAGCCTCTTCTCTAGCACAGAGGAGACACCCCAAACTGAATTTGGCACCTGAATTACCACAAGCCAAATTTTTGCCAAGCTCACTGGTGTCCTGACAAGTTCAGTTCAACTTATGAGAGAGAAAATTTGATTTTGGGCTACAGTTTTCCAAAGCCATTTGTGATTAGGGGGAACTAATTGATGCTGAAAAGGACAAGAGCTCTCAGCCTAATGCACCTTCAGAGGATGTGAGATTCAAACTGGGCACTTGGAAAATGCTAGAAATCTTTCCCTTTCCCCACCAACCCCCAAGACTCCAGCTTCGGGGAAGGTGCTGGGAGAGAACTTCCCATTCCACAGTGTGTGTCGCCTGCCCACCTTACAAAATGTACCAAGGACCCCTCTGACGGGAGAGTGACTTTGGATTAGAGGCTTTGCTGGGCCATGTAATTAAGGGGTACCTAATTACAGGAGGCTGCAGATTAGCCCATCAAGGTACACAGTGTAAAGCTTTAGGGATCATACACAGCTCAAGCCGCCTTTAGGAAGTGCTCCTGGGCAACTCCATCTGCAGCAGCTCTCGGGGTTCTCTGCTTTTCCAGAATACAAAGAATTTATGGAGAAGATTTTATAGGATGGTGGATGGCAGGAGACAGACCCACCTGCTCAAACAGTAGCTGCCTTCCTAGTTACCCTGTTTTGGTATCCCTATTCCTAAGTACTGCTGATTTGTAAGGAAAAATCTGCCTTCTAAAGCAGCCTGATGCCCGAAGAGCCTTTACACCTCCAGTGCTCCTGAGAACATGAGCCTGGACAGGGACAAAGGTTCTAGTTTTTCCTAGAAAAACAAAGGTTCTAGTATTTCCTCTGATACCTGCTCTCAATCCTGCCACATGCAGCAGCAGCCTAAAAGGGAATTAGGAGATGGACTTTGAACAAGCATTTGCCTCAGTGTGGTGATGGCTCAAGGACATGGCATGGAGTGAGAATGGTTATGGTTAGTGTTAGTCCAGCATCAGAGCCAAACAATTGTCCCCATGCCCCCCAGAAGCTGACATGGGGCCTTTTGTCCTGAGCTGTGACAGCTGCCACATTCCCCAGAAGACACAGCACAGCCTGCAAGAGGAGAGGTAAGAGAGGGCGTGGGACACAAGACCTCATGTCTGCTCCAATGTCCTTGCTTGACTTGAATCACTCGGGTCAAAGTTCTTCAGAAATGAGGAGCAAGTCTCATCATCCACCTGAGACATTATGAGGGCTTGAAATTCCAAGACACCTCTCACAGTTATTGGTCACTGAAAATAAACCCTGGAGCACTGTTTTGTAACTGCTGGCCTCTCTCAGTTCCTGGTATTTTGTGTGGCTCAGACATGAGCCAGGTACAGAAGAACGTCTGTTTCCAGTGAAGCTGTAATCTTCCAGGAAAGACTAATCCTGAGTCCTGCTGCAAACAGGCTGACATGCATTCACAGAGGGCCACAGGAAATTCAGAGAGGATAGCGGTCTGGTCTCTCCGCAGAGGAGCTGCATCACAAGCACACAAAAGATACTGCAAGCAAAGAGATGTTTTGATGCAATACCACTGACACCCTGGAAGTTTTAGGCAGAGCAGCATCACCCTCACCAAGAAAATGCTCATGTCGTTTGTCCAGGCTGGTCCATCGCTGTGCCTGCTGGGAAACACTCATCTTCCCTGATCTGGAGAAGGAGCCAGGTAAACATGCAAATCTGCTAACACTGTTTCCTCTTTTCTGTAATCACTTACACGGATCTTAGTGGCAAAGATGTTTACATAACCAACACCCCCAGCTCCTGCCAGCAGCTTCCTGGCTCAAGCCTGGCTCAGCTCTGGGACTCAGGGATTAGGAGAGAGCTGGTCAGAGGAGCAGCCTGCAGAGCACAGGTACAGGCGGGGAAGTTGTTGTGGCACCTGCCCCAGTTGCTGGAATGTCTCTGCTTCCTGAGGGTGGTATAAACTGCTGCTGTGGCTCCTGCCAGTGTCACAGAGTCTCTGAGACTCCTGCTCTTGTCACAGTCCTTGGGCAGAAAAAGCAGTGACACACCAGGCCAAGCCTTTGGAGCCATGCAGCTCCCTCCCAAAGCCACACAGAGTCTGGTGATATCCTGCAGTACCTCCACAGGACCTGTAGCTCTGCTTCCTCAGGTAATGCCTCTTCCAGTGCTACCAGTGCTCCAGGCACACTCTGGCCTCTCTTCACATGAAAGCAGAACTCTGTTCCTCAGGAATTACTTTGAATGTCTGGGAGTGCTCCAGGCTTCCTCAGCTACAAAAGTAGCTGAGAAGAATTATGAAGAATGTGCCTTTCTAATCAGCAAAACAGAGGTAACGAGAGAAAAGCAAATCCACCAAAACCAATGGCATAGTGGAAAAAGAGGGGACTTAATGCTCCTGTTCTTCACTGGCTCTTCTCATGGGTCCCCAAATCAACCTGTCTCTCCATAATACCTGACTCCATAGAGGGTCACAATGTCCTGCAAAGTCCTAGGACCAGGTAGAGACCATCTTAAGCTCTAATCCACAGCCTGCTTTGCTCAAGGGAGTGCAGGCGGTGAGCAGTGGGTGCTCAGCATAGCGTGGGAGAGAGGGGAGACGCTCTCCCACATTTGGAAGGAAGATCCACACCACCAGCTACCACAGGTGGAAAAACCTGCTATTTTGTCCTGTGGATGCTTTGAACCACATGAGCAGGGAAGAGCCACTGACTGGTTCTAGCGAGCCCCCTCACCCATCCAACAAACACCCTGACAAGCATAAGGCTTCATCCACCCCTGGCAGTGAACATTTACCTCCCTGTTACAGAGTCAACCACTCAGCCTCAGGACCTCCTGTTGTTCTTCCCATCACCTCTCAGTCTTGGGAGTGAGCAGCAAATCTGCCCCATGTCCCCTGAGCTGGCTCTCCACAACCCCCATCACACACAGGGTCAGGCCTGTGCGAACCAGACAACCTGCCAAACAAAGCCATCATGGTGCAGGGTGACCAAATCCCATCAAGCACCCTACAGAGCTTCTCAGCCAACATGGAAACACGTTTCCTGGCTGAAGGTGCTAAAAATCTCCCTTATCAGCAAGACCTTTATGCCAAACAGACCTTCCTAACCATTTGCTGATGGCAACATGGGAAGTGTGCAAGCCAAGGGCTCCTTGGAGCTGCTGGCCCAGCCCCGGACACGGACACCTCCACTGGGGGCACCTCCACCCGGGAGCGCCGGGACCCGCACGGAGCCGGCTCTGCTCCCGCCGCCCGCGGTCCCGGTGCGTGAGATGCGGAGGTCAGAGCCGCGGTGCTCCGAGAGCCCCACGAACATCCCGGAGCAACAGCGCAGGGGCTGTCCCGAGGGGCCGTGGCACTGCCGGCCCGGGGGGATGGAGGTGGGGAACAAGCCCGGAGAGCGGCTCCGACCCTCGATACTTGGTATCTCGCCCATCCCACCGCGCAGCCCCGTAACCTTCAGGCTCCGCGAGTGCACAGCCCCCCATCCCCCGGGCAGCCTCACCTCGGAGTAGACGTACAGGGGCAGGACGAGGAGGGCGAGCAGCAGGTCGGCCACGGCGAGGCTGACGATGAAGTAGTTGGTGGTGGTCTTGAGCGCCCGCTCGGTACAGACGCTCAGACAGACCAGCCCGTTGCCGCCGACGATGAGGAGGATGAGGAGGATGCCGAGCNCCGGCCCGGCCTGGCCCCGCGGGGACAACTGGGTCACCAAGCGGCTTAGGGGGCTCCGGGGGCGGGGCAGGCTCCCGGTGTCCCGGCTCCCGGTGTCCCGTCCGCGCCGGGCCCCCGGGAGCTCTCGCTGCGGTCTCACAGGGTGCTGTTCTTTTGAGCAATAAGGAGGAAAGACTTAGAATTTACAGGTTAGGCAAATAGCTGGGAAATTGTATTCCAAGGTATGTGCGGAATCTGGTAATGCTTAGGGGTTTGTAATTAACCTGAGTAAGAGTCCAGAGAGTCCATAATTAAATTTGAAGGTACTGCCAGACAGTATGACAGTATGACAGAATGCTGCAAGCATCTTGGAGCACAGAGTAAGGGTTCAAAGGGGTCTTGAGAAGCTGGAGAAACTGACAAATGCAGGATGCAATTCAAAAGGAATTGTGCACCTTACCACTGCTTCAGCAGGAATAATAGACTGCAGAAAGGCAAGATTGAGGAATTGAGGATTGAGGAAGAAACCAGACAAGCATCAAGTGTGGGAGCAAAGGTGGGGCGGGCAGGTCACCAACTGAACACAAGGGCTGGAGTGTCTTAGTGCTGAAAATTAGAGAAAAATGATGTTAGGGGTCCCTGTGCACCTGCAAGGTCAGGCAGGAAGGACAGGGGAGCTGTGACCCCCCCATTTCTAGCCCAGATGGTTTGGGAGATTGTGGAACCTGATCCAGACTCTGAGCATCTCTTCAGCTGTGCCACCAAGCCTCAGCCCAGATGTTCATGCCAGAGAAGCATTCAGGTCAGTCTGGGGTTTGTGAAAGGCACTAGGAAGAGAAGATGTAGCAGGAAGGGGACATTTACACTGATGGAGGGGGAAAATTACATTATTGGCAGTTTTTATAAGATGAGGAGCTTCTAAGTTCTGTTTATGGGCTGCAGCTGTCAGAGTTTTATCTGAACTATTGAGACTTGTGGGAGCAATCCTTTCTCCAACCCCCGACCTTGTTTCCCCCAGTTCCCAACTCTTTTTTGGAAAAGGCTATGGTTATTCTGCATCATGTGCAGCAAGGGGAGGCCAGAGCCTTTCAGCCATGGGACACAGATCCAGGCGTGTTAGTCCCTTGGTGTGGACTAACAGCAGCTCATCCACACAGTCTGTTTTGCCCAACTGCTGCAGCTTCCACAATTCCATACAGGAATAGGAGAAAATTCCCTCAGTCTAAGCACTTTGCTGACAGTCTGGTTTGCCAAATTCTGTCTCCAGAGGTGTGGCTTCCAGGTCTTTTCTAAAGTCAGTAAGAATGCTATCCCTTTAGTAGCTCTGAAGCTGTATCACCCCTCTCTCCCATTCCAATGTAGGCTGCCATCCTCACATTGATCCCAATACCCATGGATTTGTCTAGTCATCTCCCTCTTCCAATGTGCAAAGATGGGAGAAGCACTTTCACCTGCCCTCCTCACCAGCACTGGAGTTGGTACTCACATGTCTGTATCTCTGCATTCCTTTGGGAATGGTTTGTGTTGGACTTGGGTGGGCACAAGAGTTGCTGTTGCTCTGTCAGGGCAGGAGCTCATTTGTGGTACCTCATCTGCTGGGAAGTTTGGACAAGGAAGATGGTCTCCATCAGCTCATCACAGCTTTTCCCATCTGTGGTTGGTCCCTAAAACCTAACTCCTGGCACAACCTTCACTCAGCAAAGAGCTGGGACAGCAGAACCACTTTTACTACAGCGCTTTTACTCTGAGAAATCAACTCAAATTTGTCCAAGGAGGCCCCGAAGTGCATTAATGAAACTGTGTGGACAGAATACTCTCGGTTTATTTATGTTTAAACTACCTGAGCAGGAAGAGAGCAGGATCAAAGTCTGACTGCTGTCCTGCCTTCCCACAGGGATTCATATAATTTATCTAATCCCCTTTAACAGTTAATTTACATTCATGATTTCGATTTTCCCCGTGGGTTGTTGGGGAATGACTATTGATTCTCAGTGTGAAAGCCCATATTCCAGACTAACAGAGCTTTAATCCTAGACTAGTTTAATCCTGGAGTGGATTAAACTAATGTGAAATAAGGCTTTTGACTTCCAAAAATGAGCAGCCATTCAAACCACTAATTAGGACAGTGCTTCCATGGCAAACAGGCTGCAGGCATTAGACACAATTCCTTTCTTGGATCAGAGGAACTGTCCTCCTTGCTGAGGAGAAGGAATGTCTGTCACACATCAACATAGCCAAAGAAGTCATGTCATGTCACTGGTGGAAAAAGCAGATGGCAAAGGACAGAGTCACCTCCTGTGTCACCCTCATGGAAAGCAGGAGGAGTTATGTCCCGGTGACAGACTGGGAATGCTTAGTGCTTCTTTGGAGGGGCTGTGGTTGGTGGTTTGGAACAACCCTTCCTTGCTTGGCTGCACATCCTGCAGTGTCCTGATTCCCTGTCCCACTGTCATGGGAGCTGGCTCCAGGCAGGATGTGGAGGGGCTGGGAAGTCGCCAAGGTGGCTCCTCGTGTAAGGAAAATGGCAGCACCAGGGAAACACCAAAGCAACAAACTAGTGGGAGATGTGCCTTTTGCGGGGCGTTGGAGTGTTTGTAATAGAAACTCAGGAAGATGAACAGTGTGTTTTGTGCCTGTGGTGGAGCTGTCCCTGACAAGGAGCCAGGAGGGGTGCCCCAGAGACTCCCCTAGGATTAATTAATTGAGGATTTGATTCCCAGCCAGTTCAAAGGATAAGGAAGATCACAAAGTGAGGCATCTGTCAGTCTCCAAAAAGAGATGGAACTTTTATCAACATAATTTTTCACATCTGAGGCATTGAATGTTTAAACAGAAAAGGGGAACAATGTGGCTGCCAAAGTTTCAGCACAGATGTGCCAAACTCCTGATGAATAGTGCCCTGATAGCCAAGAACAGCATTCCCAGCTGTCTTCAGGTTCAGGACAAAGGGAGGAAAACAAAGAGCTCTTAAAGCCAATCGTGTTCCTTTTATTTGCCATATTGAGCCAGGCAGTTTTCTGAGAGTCTCATCGGCAGCAAAGCCGTCCTGCTTTCCAATCTCCTGTAATGCATTTCCCAGAAAAGAGGAAGAGGCAGCATCCTGCCTCTCAGGTGAGCCTTTGCAAGAGGGGGAAGAGGGTGGCACAGCTCTCTGAGCTTCCCAGGCTCTCTTAGTCTCCCTCCAAGAAGCTGCAGGGATTTATGTACACACTGAATAGATCTTTTGACATTTACCGTTCTGATAAGTTATGTAAATCCGTGTAGGATGTAAAAACTAATGCCAGGTTTTAGCTGGGGCATGGGACATGGGATGAATTTACGGAGAAAATGCCTGGATTTTCTGTCTCTGCTGGGAGTCGAAACTAGATGTTTTTGTGGACGCCTTGTTTCAGATTAACCACATAATTGATCTCACACAAGGGTGACCTGGTGAAATACAAGGGTTTGTGGCACAGAGGGCAGATCAAAATCACATAATCCAAGAGTTCCTACATTTACTGGGTTTAAACATCAGAGAGTTTATTAGAGCCACTTGTCAGGGAAACCTGGGCAGGGGGAGAAGTAACATAAGCAGGGAAAGGAAACACATAAAGCAAGGAAAAGAAACACATAAGCAGGAAAAGGAAACACATAGGCAAGAAGGCAGGGAAGGCAGGGCAAAGCATGCCAGAGAGCAGCAAGCATCTGTAAATCCACCCCCCTCCACCCTCACCTTGACAAAGGCTGTTCCTGTGTCCCTGGAAGGGCTGTCCCTGCAGGTCCCTGACAAAGCCCAGGGAGGGATGCAGCCCAACACAGCCCAAGCTGTGTCAGGAACTGATGTGCTCAGTGCTGAGATGGAACACCTGGAGCAGCTGGGTTAGGACAGAGAGCACACCATTCTCCTAATTCACATGAATTCCCTGAAGTGCTTTCTCCTCTTCCCCAGGCACAGCAGACAGCTGGAGGATGGGACTGCGGCTGCTGATGCCAGTTAGAGCTGTGGTGAGGCCACACACACACCTGGTGCAGCCTCTGCATACGCAAGGATGCTTGCAGGACTCAAGGCCACATGGACAACGCTCCGGAGGCTCAA
>WEIV01027166.1:12714-31848 GCA_013390005.1 Calyptomena viridis | reverse complement strand
ATTCAAGTTTCTCAAGCGATAAGATGGTCATATCTGGAATTTTTTCTGAGACCAGTAGATACATTGCAATAAAATACTGGTTTGGTGGTATACAGGAAGGTAATTTAGAAGCATTTACAAAACCTTAATTGATATGCAATTAATAAGCTTGAAAGAGAATATGTAGGAGTCAAGAATTACTAATGTACCATTTTTATTACTTGTGAATTTTAGTGAGAATAAACTTACTCAATATTTCAGTTATAAAAAACTATTTCATACCAGAATTATACACAATTTAAATTATTGTTGGAGTGCATTCCAGTACAGATTCAGAATCTATTAGAAAATGCAGAACCTGTGCTGGTGAGGTATCATGACATATGTCTTTTGGCTGAAAGTTGCTGTAGACATATCATGATAGGTATCTTTTGGCTGAGGGTTTGTTTTTTGTTTTTTGGGGGGGTTTTAGGGTTTTTGTTTTTAAATTTTTGACTTCCGTATTGTTTAGTGTGTAGACCCTCAACAACTGAATTATGATTTCTTGTATACTGTCTTCATCCTGCCTTAAACAAACAAAATTGTCAGGGGTCTAAACTTCTTTTTTTAGGTACCTTTAGGTACCTGCAAATACAGGTACTTGAAAATCAGGAATTTTCTGACCACTTCTTTCCTCCAGATGGAACCACACTGTTTTCGTCTCAAAGTACATGAAAAAGGAGCTGTCAGTATAGCCACTTGGTAAAAGATTTGAGATATGAAAAGGCCTCTTAACCACTCCTCAAGCTATATAGGCTAACTTTGAAACAAACCTAGTACTGATATAGAACAGTGAAGTTAGACAAATGAGACTGTCACTGACAGAAGTTGAAAAGTGAGGATGAAAGATACCTATGCCAAAACTGAACTTACAAGTTGATTGTTAAAAGAAGGAGGGAGTGGTAAGGGCAACAAAAGATTGTGTCTCAAGTGTTTGGTTTCCAGCTTATGTTTCTGAGATTGTGAACTTGCACATCAAAGATAACTTTTTCAGTACTTTGTATTGCTTTTGTCATCATAGCAGTAGTATTTAGCAACACCAGGCCAGGTAATATCTGACCGGGTGACAAATTGTAAGGAAAACTCTCTAGATCTGAGTTTACAATCTGCAAATGAAAACAGAAAAAGAGGACAGAGGCAAAAATGACACTGAACAGCATCTTAAACATTGCTAAGTACACTGCTAAAAACAAAAGGTACGTTCAGACAACTGGATGTAACTAGATTTTCTCACTTAAAGAATACATGGACTGACCATGGTGCTTCCTGCCAATGCGAGATACTGTAGCCAACTTCTGTAGGAGGGGATAAAGCACAAAGAAGAAAAGAAGGTAAGAACTAAAAAGGAGTAAAGATTATTAGTTTAGCCCAACGTCTGTACAGCAGTGAAGACCAGAAGAGACACAGTTGGTAAAACTGAAGAAAGCTCCAAACCTTTTTGCTGACACTGAGGCCAAAAGTGTGGTTTTATGTCTGGCTAAGCTGTGTGCTGATCTGTACATTATAGTAAAGCATTTTTAGACTTGGGATTCTAGGTCAGCCTGTCTCCTGCAGAAGGTGAGCACTGCAGATGATAAAACCATGGATGATTAAAGGAAGTTGAAAGTTTTAAACTTAAATTTCAGTCCAAAGCATCTGTTCACTGCAAGAGGATCTGAATACTTAAGAAGTCTGAAGTTCCTTTTATTATGCTCTGGAACAGGACAGTTACTTTTGTATGTGTAATGCCAGCACAATTACGTAAACATCTTTTTTTTGCTCCTTTGTTCACAGAAGGTCAGACAGTAAGTCAAGGTCAGCTTAAAAAGCAAGTCATTTTTCTTTCAATACAGGGTTATGTATTTGAAACTAACTTCACCACGCCCCTAGCCCCCTGTACGTACTGATAACAATTTGACTGTATATTCTCAAAGTGCTTACATTTTCCAGTGTATGGAAATACGGAGGAATTTGTCAGTGTATACTGTTGAAAAAGAAATTCCTCCTAAAAACAGTTAGGACTCTGAAGTCATAAATTAATTGAACTATGCTCTATATAGCTTGTGCATAAAGAGAAATATTTTTGTTTACAAATACTTAGGACCTGTTCAACTACTTTAACCATGATGCCAAGGAAGTAGTTAGATTTCTGTATTTGTGCTTTGTTCTTTCTGCTGACAGTTGTAGACTTTCAAAATGCAAATCAAATTAAACAATGCTATGGAGAGCTGTTTGCATGAAATTCTAGTCTTGAAATACAAAGATTGCACATTAGAGTTATTAACAGAGGAATGTGGCAAGAAGATGGATGGCTTCTCCTTCTGCCTCTGGCTGGATAGTAAAATAACAATAAAAGAAAAAAGCACACTGAACCTATGTTCTTCTTCTAAATGACTGTGGTGCTTGTGAGGTAGAAAGAGCACTTGATGGGAATACAGATTTCCTTGTCTACCACTGAACATCTGCCTTGCGGCTGGAGAAGGTGAATGATGTGAGCACCATTCCTGTTCTTAAATTTGTCATAAATCCAAATAATCTGGCAGGGGTTGGCATTGGAAGACATCTCTTTATGCTAATGCTCTGAGTGGTGTCCAGGTGCAAAGCTCTTGTTTGAAACAAGAGACCCGGTTCATTACTCATATTTGTGCTAGTATACATCTCCTGCTGAGAGACAAGTGAGTTTGATGAGTGAGGAGTCAAGCAAAATAGAAAGTTCTGTGAACAATTTAAGAGCAGATCCAGAGAGGAATAAATAACTGGGTCATGACACAGTGGACTTCTAGGGAAATGCCTGAAGTGATAGGCTGTCTTTTTAGTGAACTGCTGTAATGCCTACAGCTTTAGCATCCATGGAACACAAATATATTAAGAGGACTGTGTAATTGTAACTGCAAGTATTTTGTGCATGTTGAAAAGACTGGAGTAAGGGAGACTTGGCTGATTTTTTGCCTGTTTACAGAACTAATGAACTGTTCAATAGAGTGGTTGTTACAAAATACTTGAAAGCTTTCTGATGCTCAGGACGTAGCCATATGGAGAAGTAAAGTGGAAAGATCAATTATTGCTGCAGACTTTTTCATTACTGGTTTGCCATCAGACATAACAGTCTGTTCTTTTGCAGGCAGGAAATAAGAAATTGAGTATTCCTCTTGTTCTGCTTTACAAGAATTTATTTGTTCATTGTTGCTTCTGCTTACTGTCCTGTTATACGCACTTCATGGAGGGAAAACAGAAAGCAAGCAACAACCTATTTGAGAGCGTGCAGCACAGAAGAATGTAGTACAAAAAAGGTTGGTAACAGCTACATTTATAAACCACTGACCAGAAGTAAAATTACATTGAAAAAAGTATTGCAGATAAAACGTTCCTGAAGAAGACAGGACAGCTGAATACATTAATGTGAGCAAAGCCTAATTCTGATTTTAGAAGTAGCACCAAAATTTCATGGCTGGTTACCTTGCCTAAAACTGAGAACATTCAGGGTAGTAATAACTGGTCTCTGTTTCACTCTCTGTCTTCGAAACCTGCTGAGGGGCTGAGTTGATAAATCCTTTTATACCCCATGAAAGTATTTAATGGAAACCAACAGGACTGCATGGCTTGACATACAGAAATATTGCCAGAAGTTCAAAATTCAGGATTTATATCCCACAGAGATCATTATATTTTCCTTGAGAAAAAAAGGGTTTTGTTTAGATTTTGAGCCATCTAGTATTCTTCAGGGTTTTCATAATCTCTGTAGAAATTGAGACACTAAAAATGAGACTCTTCCAGGGTATGCCGTTGAAATATGAGAATAACAAGTCAGGAAACATTAGAGTAACAGTGATTTTGGCGACTTCTTGACATGCAAAGGTTCTTCAGGAGAAGGTCAGCAGAATTAAGCCCTTAGCAAGCTTGTTAAACATCATTAATCTTCTCTTTTTCACCTTCTACTGAAGAGCAGTAAACTGCTAAAGTACTAAGTTAGCATTAATAATATAATCAAATTTAAACTTTGAATTAAAAATAAAATGCTATGTCCTTTTAAAAACAAAGTTCATAGTATGCATAGACTTACTGAATGGTTTGGGTCGGAAGGGACCTGAAAGATCATCTGGTTCCAATTTGTCTACCATGGGCAGGAACACCTTCAACTAAATCAGGTTGCTCAAAGTCCCATCCAGCCTGGCCTTGAACACCTCCAGGGATGGAACATTCACAGCTTCTCTGGGCAACCTGTTCCAGTGTATCACCACCTTCACAGTAAATATTATTTTTCTAAATATCTAATCTAAATCTCTCCTCTTTCAGTTTGAAGCCATTGCCCCTTATCCTGTCACTGCATGACCTCTCTAGCTTACTTCTAGGCCCTGTTTAGCAGTAGTAAGGTGCTGCAAGGTGACCAAGGAGTCTTTTCTTCAGGCCGAGCACCCCAACTCTAGCAGTATGTCTTTATTGGAGAAGTGCTCCAGCCCTGTGATCGTCTTCATGGCCCTCCTCTGGACTTCCTACAACAGCTCAGTGTCCTGCCTGAGCTGGATGCAGCACTCGAAGTAGGGTCTCATAAGAGCAGAGGGCAGGATCACCTCCCTTCGCCTTCTGGCCACACTGCTTTTGATGCAGCCCAGTGTGTGGGTGGCTTCCTGGGATGGAAATGCAAATTGCTGGCTTGTGCTGAGCTTCTCATCAACCAGTCGTACCTTTAAGTCTCTCATGAGAAACACTAGCCATGCACAGCTGCAGTGTTTCTGTTGCTTGCAAGATAATGCAGCAGATTTCAGAAAGAAGAGAGGAATTGTGTCACAGCTGGATGTAATGGAGATGTCAGGTTTAATAATTTGACTTTGCAGTCTGAGAATGTGATAGATTTTGTGGGGTTTATTTATAGAATCCGGTCTCACTGACGCAGAGTTGGGACAGTTTAGGACTTATTTTCCTTGGCAAGCAAGTTTTCTTTTGCATAGGAAGACTGCTAAGACTGTGAGCCTCAGGAGAGACTAATTAAATTGAGGAGGAAATGTCAAAGAAAGGGGAATTAAACTCATAATGAATGTCTTCTTATTCGATTTGGTAATCACTTTTTTTTCCCTTGCAGTCTCCCTTCTAGCAACATCACCTGCTTTATGGTTTTATATGCCATTCCTTGAATAGTGTCAGATTTAGGAAAAATAACAAAAATAACAAATAAATATCAATAACTAAAATAACAATATAGCAATAACAAATAACAAATTAGCAACAAGCAAATAAATTAGTAACTCTCAACATTAAGTATTGGCTGCATTATGATTTCTGTTTAAAATCTAAAAGAGAAACAGCTGTAAGTAAGAGTAAGCCTGAAGAGACTTTTGTTACAGCTACAGCTTAAATCTGTTGTGGCCAACTTTCCTAATCGTCTTTGAGTTTCTAAATGGTACCAAAAGAAAAAAATAATTGTTAATAAAGTACATTATGGCACAGAATTATGCCATCAGAGCAAAAAGAGTGTCCTTTAGCAATCAGACTTAATTTTTACTCATTTTGAAAGTACAACTAAATAGTAATCCTATTTTAACAAAGAAGAGTTAGGAGACCCAGTTGCACTTTTAAGAAAGGAGGTTTCAGTTTCTTGTTCTAATGGAAAATAGTGATTTTTGAAGCCTCGTAGGAAAGACATATTTCATTACTACTTATTATGGGTGATTTAGGGTACAAAGCGCTAAGCCCTGACTAAACTAGTTCAATATCAAAATCCAGATCTTTAGTCCTACAATGTCAGTTGCAATTCCACTTTATATGCCAAGGATTGTCATGTGTTGAACTGAGTAGATAGCTTTGAGTTATTTTTCAAAACTGTGATTGTGATGGCAGTTTATAAACTCAGAGGAGCAGCACCTTGCCTTTGTGTTCTCTGTCTGACTTTTACTTGGATTGGTCTGATCCACCTCACACAGGTTGATAGTGGCTGGACTGAAATTCCACACCCAAAGAATGAAAGGTCCAAATCACTAAAGTTTTTTAATTGGATTTTTTTTTTCCTGAAGAGCTGCTTTATACTAGTCTAATCAAAATACCAAATTAAAACCTATCAGAAGAAAAATTCATTATATATCAGTTCTAGCAATAAAAATTAAGAGCTCCATGTGGTTTGTGCTGAAGGTATCCATAATGTAGTTGGCTAGTAATCCCAAAATCGGTAATTAGTTAATAATATTAATCTATAAGCAATAGATAAATTGCCCCAAAAGGCAATGACATTTTCATCTTTGAAGATATTACAAATTTTACTGAAAAACAGCTGTGAGCAACTTTGTGTAGGTGACCCAGCTCTGAGCAATGGGTTGAACTAGGTGATGTGCCATCCCACATCAGCAATTTTCTGGTTAATATATACATAACCCAAGAAAACCTTCTCAGAGTTTCTCAGAAGTCACAATAACTGTCTCAGACCAGAAATTCCTGTGTGAAAAACAACTCAAATCCAGTGCTGGATATTGTTCTTAACAGTGAATTATGGAAGTTGAAAAACAGTCAGTCACTGTGCAGATTGCAGTGATTATCATTTAGCTATATTTTCTGTGTGCAAATAAGATGTTCAGAATTTAGACCTCTATGAGACTAGCTTTCCAAAATGCTGTAGCTGTACTGAGCAATACAATGCATTTAAGTTAAGTTGTCTTAAAAAAGAGTCCTGTTCAAGGACTTTCTCCTGATTGCCCAGAAAGCTATAGATCCACATTTATTCTGACCTGAATTAGTCAGAAACCACTCAGGACAAAAGGAAATAGAAAACATATTACATGATACTTACATGTTTATATTAAGAATGGATATGAAAGAAAGAAAAGGAAGATGTTGAATAAGAATGTCAAGTTGGGTATCTAGGAACTGATGAGAAGGGCTAAAAACATCAAGGTTAATAGGGCTAAACATGCTGACTACAAACTGAAAATTAAGAAAAAAGAAAACCAATCTATCTCAGAAAATTAGCGGCTTATTAGAAGAATCTGCTAATTGTCCAATGCTGAATGAAAATATAAAACTTTCACCTGTAAAACTTAATTATGAGAGTAAACTGATCAGTCACTTTAATAGCAGTGTGGAATGTAACATGCCTGGAGACAAAGAGCACAGGCTAGTATCTCTGCATTATGGAAGGACTTTTTCTCAAAAGCCATAGCTGGCAGAGTAGTTCAGAAAATATGGTTTGTTAGAAAAGCTGATTTGAAGTGCCTGTCTTGACCTCTTTTATTTGAATTCACCTCTGTGGTTGCACCAGTGTGGGTTTTTTCAGGTTTATTCTGTAAAGCAGATCAGGGAGAAGATCTAAGCTCAAAACCAAAATAGACTTTTTATCTTTATTTTTGTAATCCAATCATTGCCCCAGTTCATTTTATGGCAATGCCTACCAGTTGTCTTGAATAAAAACACCAGGAACATGTAATTTTTATAAAAAGAACTCTTTTTACAGTGTACACCATGAGAGAGAAATGGGAGGACTCCTGAGCTATTGGAAGCCTTTGGTTATTAGAGTATCTCTGCAATTATGTATTTCTTTCCTGCAATTTTTACTTAAAAATCATTATGTTCAGGGTTAAATGCATCTATAATGTCTCTTGCTGACATACTTGTTTTTTCTGTTCCTGGTCAGAAAATCTGCAGGCCAGAAGAAGATATTAGTCTAATGATACTTGTATAATAATGGTAACAATGTATGTGATAGAAAAAAAATGGGAAGGGATTGAGTAAAAATGTTTGATAGCTGAGAACTGATAAGAAAGTCTAAAGAAATCAGGTTTGAGGGTATCTTCTCAGTATAAGCCTCATTTGTAGAGAGTTGCATCATCTGTGATTTTTGTTTTATCCTATTATTTATGAACCACATTTCTTTCAAAACTTCAAGATCAGTATCTTGTTTTATTATTATCTTTTGTCTCCTTAGACTTGGAATTTTAGAAAAATTGATCAAGAGTTTCTTCGTGTATATATACAATAACACAGAAATTATTTATAAGTGGAACAATCACAAAGGCAGCAATTTGAGCGAGTTGAAAGTGGAGGGGAGTCTCAGAATAGAAACATGAGGCTACAGCTCTTTTCTAGGAGTATGTGAAAATGCTGTCAATTAGGTTTAACAAGGGAATGTTTGTAACTAAAAATAGATAAAAATGATAAACACAATTTACACAACCAATACATTGACCATAATAAAGAAAAAAAATCTTGACTTCCCTCACTCTGAAACAGCTGTTAAGCTGAATGGATTCACAGTTTTGTCTGGAGCTACTGAAATGTACTTTTTTTCTGGCACAATGCAAGGAAGTATATGTTTTGTACTCTTCTGGAAAGGTTTCTGTATGTTCATGGACGTTTAGTTCTGGTCGGGTGGAAGTCAACGAGCTGTCTCAGCAGTTTGTATTTCAGTCTCGCCTCAAAGTGGAACCAGGCTACAGCTTCCCCAACACTCTTGCTACTTAAATTTTTTACACTTCAGCTTTTTGTGCTTATGTACAGCATGTTCTGCCTCTCAGTGAAATGTCTTTCCATATAACAGAGAGAAGTATCCCTGGCACACTATAACTTAGACAGAATAAAAAATTACAGCATTACAAAAAGCAGTAGGGTCTCAGGTTGCAGAAACTCCCTTACCTTTTTTGGAAGTGCCCATTATGGCTTGAATTCAGTGAACAGCAGCAGATCGATTTACCATCACAGATGCCTGGTTTTCTCTCCCTTTCATTCACAATGAAGCTGCATCCAGCTTTTAACCACTCCTTTAACATGCCTTTCAAGTGTAATACTTTTCTGTGTTCTTAAAGTAAACTTCCAAATCAGAGTTTCAGGGTCAGAAGACAACTTTTTCCTGCTGCTGCTTCCCTGTCACTGTCACCTAAGTGACATGCCTCCCAAAACACTCCCATAAAAGAGCAGCAGTGTCCATGCTAGCTGCCAGCTTGAAACAAAACAGCCTCACTCCTGGACCCTGTCCTTTTTCTCAGTTTATGAGACTTGTTTATTGCAAAGGCTTTAAAGTTCAGTGAGCTTGTGATAAGGAAAACAAATGTTACAAAAAACTCGCTTTAACACGTAAGTATATAACTGTCAAAAAGAGAATGCAATGAAATATTCATGTCTTACAGTCAAAGAGAAAGAAGCAGATTTGGTGCAAGCATGTCTCTGAAATGGGAAGAGAGAAGTGATGAAGGATACCCATCAAAGTCTCTGAAGCGCGAAGGTGTATGCAGAATGCTCCATTGCTGTAGTCTAGAAGGGGTCCCTTAGGAGCTAAAGGGAATAGTTGGTAATTTCTGTGCTGAGAGAGTTTGTATTTATGAACTTGCATCTGAAAGTTCTTGCTGTGAGTTCATCACTGGCAGCTATTTTCATACTTATCACCTGTCCTGATTGCATGCCTGTCAAATTGCACAGAGTTGTGTTGGGATTAGATTTTCTGAGGACAGTGATACAGTGGTGTCTGAGCTGGCTTTTCCTCTGCATCCCCTCCCTATTCCCTGGGCAGTCACCTCCCTCACCCAAAAGCAGTGATAGTGTTGACTCAACTTGATGGTTTTCATGCCTGGACATCGGAGTTAAGGCTCTCCTAGGGTAGGCTGGTATGATTTGAGTTATTTCGTTTTTCCATTCCTCCTCTCCCACTCCACCCTTGTTTCTGTGCTTCTTTGCAGTTGTGCAACTTTTATCATGTAGCCTGATCAGAGTATATGAGATTGGAAGCAGCATCACACAAATATGTGTTGCTTCCATATGTAAAGTCCTGTATTTGTATAGCACAGCTCAGCATTGTGTGAATTCATGGGCCTCAGTCAATGCTGCTGTGGAGATCTTTTTCCATGTGCATTTATTGAGGTCTGTAAAAGAGTACCTTTAAAGAAACAGAAACTATAAGGAGAGCGGTTTGCATCACCATATGTCTTTTTTTATGGTTTTCAAGGATAGTCTGACATTTTTTGTGAAATGATAAAATTGCTCTTACTGCTTCTTTGTCTCTGAAATTGCACATAAAATTCATTTGTATGTGGTCTCTTAATTCTGAACAAATATGGTGTTTAAAAATTAATTTTGTGTCTCTTCTTTGTGCCATTTATACCTCTTTTTTTCTTGAAACTGTCTAAATAAAGGAGCAAATGCCTTCCAGCTCAGCAGAGTGCATTTGCAACCTGCTGTCATTAAGCAGCTAAAGCTGAAATATCATGGGGACTTCACTGTCCCAGTCCCTGTCACTATTCTCTTATTCTGCAGCTACAAAGAGCATGTTGTTACATAACTAACATAATTTTTAGTGTCAGAGCAGGCAGCTAGTGAAATGGAGACTGAGAACTAGGTTATTTTAGTTAGGAAAGAAAACGAATATATAAGATTATTCAGATCCACTTTATTTACAAATAGAAAAGTTCAGTTTTTGAAGACCTCTGAAGACAAGTTCTTCAGCAGCAAAATTCTTACGAATTCTGTTTGGGCAATAAGAAGTGTCACAGCTCAGGTGCCTCTGTCTAAACTCTTGTGCTTCTATGACATCATTTACAGGTTACAATCTTTGTCTAAAAACTCTGTGGTAGAACTTTTGGCTATGGCTTTTAAACCAGATGCTCGAAGTGTCCGTGGTATTTTCACATGCCCGAGCCTAAACAGAAATGGCCTGATTTGCAGAGGTGTGATCAATTTTAGATCCTATTGAAATCAATGGGAACTGATGAGTGCTCAGTTCTTTTGAAAACCAGGCCATTTATATATAGGCGCCTAAATATGGCAGCCAATTTTGAAAAACCTGGCTCTAAGACCATATACTATCTTCCTTTTGATATCTGGGTCCCTGCTGTAAGAAAGGATAAGAAGGGTAATGAAGAAACAATTGTAATGAAAAGAAGACTTTGCAAAGCACTTAGGAATATTTCTGTTTAGTTAGTACCCTGTAACTATAGGATTTAAGTCAGGCGTCCACTATGGTAAAATTTTCTCTGTTTTGTATTGAGAAGACAAAGCAAAGCAAGTGGTTATCCCTGTGCATCACTGTCTGGTAATTACATTTGTAACAAAATGAAATTCAAATAGAAGATGCAGACAAAAAGAAACAACCCCACCTGATGCCAGAAAAAATAATACCTCTGTACAGATTTATTTTTTTCTTCTCATTCCCAACAGAAAAAGATATGCTAAAATGCATTGGTGAACAAATATTCACTCAACAACTCTCCTACTTCCAACAATATCATGAAAGCAACTTTCCATAAAAAATAGTTCAATTTTCCACCAATTTTTACAGAATATATAGCAGTTTTACATTTTTCACTCAATATGCTGCAAAACATAAAATAATTGTAATCTGTTATCACAATAAAAGCTCTGCCAGATAAAATGGTTAGAGGCTTTTGCAAAGCTCACAGCATCCTGAGGAACTCGTTTCAGCCATACCATTAGCATCCTCCCAAGGAAAGCTTTCAAAGCCTTCAGGAGAGATTTTATTTATGGTTACACAACTGTATGAAAACTCATATAACTGCTTCAAGAAACTGAATACAAGCTAAAGCATTAGAAATTATTATTTTTCATGTTGTGATCCTAAGATTACAAAGAGAAAACATTTGAGATCTGTGTTAAGTTTGTGAGGTTCTTAATTTCTGAGATTTTAGGGCAATCATGAGAATGAGTGACTTGTGTTTTGCAGGTTGTAGTTGGGAAATGGTGGTATTTCTAATCTGTTTTCCTGAAGCTTTATTCCATGTGGATCCTCCTACATTTAATAAGATGTAATCTTTGAACCTCTTTTGAGGTGTGGTTTCTCCTTGGATTTGCTAGTATCTAATATTGTTTGAGTTGACTTTGTGGCCTTATTCTTGGATGAGAAAGAGAGATGTGAGAGAAAAGATGAATTGTCTTCTTTTTCCAGCTAGCTATTTTCCTGAAAATTGTAGGAAAAAATACAGTAAAACCTGCCCTCTTCAGTTGGATTTCATTTTAAAGTGTGGTGACAAAGGGGCAATACAAGATTCCTAGAGAAAAAATACTTTTTTTTGCTTAAGAAACCAGGTGAAGTTTATCGTATTATCACAAAATTCTAGAGTTGCTAGTTCTGAGAAAAAATGTTAAAACTGGATGAAGTTTTGGGCAACTATGGAGAATGATCCTTTGATTTTTTACCTTTATAGCAGGAGGCAAATTCTGAGACTGAATCTTTGAGACAGAATCTTTTCTGAGCAGAATCAATACTAATCTCTTTAAAGCTGAGACTACCTGTAGGTCACATTTTTGTGGGCCTACTTGTAACAGTGATGTTGGATCTTTTAATTAATGTCTCTGAAGTGCACTCAGTTTTGAAACAAAACAGTTTTCTCAGTTTAAGCAGGTGTTTGAAGTGGGGTGTAAAAGATGGCAATGAGGTTCACCTGAGTTTAAGGTGACAAATATTTTACTATTGCCAGTGATTGTGTCATGCTCAGCAATGTAAATGCATTTTAATCATGGCATTTCTTCTTTGACCGATATAAATTTATGAATTTCAAGGAAGTAAAGGGAAATTCTCTAGTTTAGAAGAAGTGAAGACATAGTTTGTTCTACTTCAATATACTTAGAGCCTAGAAATATTCAGGCACTATTTTAGGTATTTTTAATGGGTTATATCTTTTAATGGGTAAAATACAGAACACTTTCTGGGGAAAGTAAAGCCAAAAGAGATAATTAATGTAAATTATGAATAATGAAACAATTAGGTGATAAATTTCACATAACCTACCTGGACTTTATTTAAAGACATCAACATCTCTAAAGACTCTCATATTCCCAATACCTGAGGGCTTTTCATGGAAGATGATTGGTTCTCACCCAAGAAACTGAGTAGATATGTAAACTCTTTGCTGGTTTGAGACACATTTCTCCCTCCTCCTCCTCAAACCTTGTTCAGAGCAAATGCTCCTTTCCTTGTCCAGAGCAGTAAGTGACCTTGTCATGTCTGTGACAGGAGGTGCTGATCTCGGTACAGGCTAGCTAAGCAGATCTTGTCAGGTGGCAGGATGCTTCCGCCTAAGCCCCACTCTGGAGGCAGCATCCTGGTGGATGCAGCCCCTGGGAAGGTGACAGTGGGCAGCCCAGGAAATGACAAAAGTGCCCTTGGGGAGGCCAGGTGGAGCTTAGAAATGCAATTGTTTCAAGAACTGTCATCTGCTTCCATAAGAAGATTCTTTAGTTGGACATTTTACTTCCCTCTACAGAATTATCTTTTATTCACTAAGGTCAGGAGGAGATCCACTGACATAACGATAAATGGAATCGAAATGGAGACAAAGGCACTTTTGTACTTTTCATGTAGTCTCACTTATCTGCTGCAGTATACCTTGGGATGTTAGTCATATAAAAGCAAAGTTTAAATACTGGCATTCCAAATCCTTTTTTGTGGGGTTAACTGAGAGAAAGGGAAGTATCTGCAGAGTTGAGAGACCTTGGAAGTGTTGATTAATCTTAAGATGTGTAACCAGTTTTAAATTTAGATTATTAATGGGGATTTATTGTCATTCCATACAATGCTTCCAGACCACACAGATACTTGATTCCTTCAGCTTTCTTGTAGAAAATCTGTTCTCTGTGCTTAGCCTTCCTAAGCCTCTCTGTTGCTGCCGATGTTGTCAGCAGTAAGACTGGTCCCTGAGTGCAATTAGTTTCTGTGTCACATTGACAGCTTTATATGTTTACGGTGTGTATTACCTAGAGAAACAGGTTTTCTGCACAGATAACATTGTTTTATTGAGAATTACAAAAAACCATAATGACAGAACTGTATACCCGAAAGGTTATGCCCTTTCGTCTCAGTTAGTCTGCAAGCCTTACAATTCTTTTATCATCATGTTGTAACACAGCTACAGCCACAAATATATTAAATTTTTTTAATTCCATTTGAGCAGTACTTAATAGTGTTTTGAGAATCTGTGTTTGTATCAGCAATGTCGGAATTTGCTAAATCTGGCAGCCCAAAAAAGTCAAGGCTGTTGCAGCTCCATGAACCCAGGTCCTGCCAGTAGTGAGACTGAACAGGTATTACCAGTAGGTTATAAATGCATACAGTACACAACATATGCATATGCATGTGCCTCCCAGATCAATCCATGTAGAAAACACAAGCAACCCATTCCTATCTACCGCAAAACAGACACGTGTATAAATAAATATACATATATACAACATGAATCCCACCAGCACATGGGCTCAGACACTCAGTATGGCTAATATTTTCCCTTGGTTCCTTGATCTCCTCACTTGCTGACACCTGGATATGCAAACTCTGGGGCCTGCTGCCTTATACACACAAACACACAGAAACAAACACACATATCCATGCATAGAGGTTCCCTGCAAGAACTGAACGTAGAAATTCAGTCTGCCCAGTAGCTGCCTCTGGATCTCCATGTCCTGGTTACTTCACAGAGACAGACAGATCTATGAACATGTTTGCCCAGCAGCTAGTCCATCTTAGCACTAGCCCAAACCCAGATCCTGTAGTTTCTCCAGTAGCTTGCTTGGATCCCTGGTGCCTCCAGGAGCCAACTCACAGACCCTCTGATCTCTCCAATATTCAGCCCAGACTTTCAGTCCCATTTTTTCTCTGCTCCCCAGACTCTTGTCATGCTCACCAGCTGTTGCAGACTCTGAAGCCATTTACAAAAATTAAATGTGTAGTATAAAGAAATGAGTAGCTAGTTAGCAGTAGTGAAAGATGTATTCTTAACTAAAAGTGCCACTGCCTTCCAAAAATTTATGTGGAATTCCCAACAGCAGTGGGAGAATCTTTATCTGCTTTCTTGGTTGACCTCTTGGAAAGAGAAAACACTGGGAATCTGCAAGCGTGAAGTGGATTTCTCGTTTAGCCTATTCTCTTAACCTGATGGTCACTAAAATGTGAGGAAGATGCTTCCTTTCTCTCCCTTTACCCTTACAGTTAAGTTTTTCACAAATACACAAATCCAAATGAAATGTGCCTGCATGTGTCCTCAGTGTCGTGATGTCCTCTGCAGCTTTACCAAGGATAGTAATGAATGGAGTGTCAAGAGGAATCTTCTTATCCTCTGCTCTAATACCTGAAAAGAAGAAGCAGGAGGTTGTGTAACTGAAATGAAAAATGTCAAATAGCCACATGGAAAAAAATCCCTTGGAATACTCAATTAATAATAATGTACATATATTCAAAACTGTATTTTAGTAAATTATACTTTAAATGAATGATTGCAATATTATTCATATTGTTGTTCGGAGAAATTAAACTCCAGTAGTTAATACCTTAATGTCAAGGATGAATAAATGACAGTCAAGTTTTAGTGAAAAATTATAACTCCTATACAGAAAGATGATAGCAGTGTAACCATTTTATTATTGTAACATGAGCTGATTGTGAGTTCAGAATAATGAGACATCATAAAAATTATTTTCAGCTTTTGGAGGGGATTTAGAGGAAGGTAGAACATAAAATATCAGGAAGTCATTGTTCAAGTGAGAGTAGTGGTGTTAGTAATTTTGAATGTCATATAAGCAACAGCAAAAATTAGTATGTTTAGTATGTTCATTTTCTTGACAGTCTTAATTTCTGTAGATTGGAATGAAGATTCTCCTACCCTAAAAATGAACTTTACCCTGCAACTACAAGTTCTGATGTAGAAAATGTAGGAGTATAAAAAATGCACCAGATGTATAGAAATGTCTTACCTAACCCCATCTCAAACTCGTTTGCTCTGCTGTGTCAGATGCATATGTATTTGTTTAAAAGTCATTAGCCATTAGTATTTTATAGCATCACAGTTATTAAAGGCAATTTTGTGCATATCCCTCCCTGAAAAGCATTATCTGATGTCTTGCAGTTGTAGTACATTGTGTGGGAAGACACAGGCATGCACATATACCCTCCATTTGTAAGCTCTGCTGTGTTTCAGAGAGTGTGTTGGTATAGCTGCAGCCTATAGCTGGAGCATACACTGTGAGCACAAGTTACCTAATGCTGCATGTAGGTCTCTGTGTTGCCTCCCCCAATTCCCACTGCTTCTCTCCCTCTCTTGGTTTAAGTTGCTCACAGGAGAGCAGTGAACAGCACTATTGCTTGCGTGCCTTGAATGGGGATCATTTGAGGAATTCTCTTGCTGTTGTCTGTTTCCTTGCATGATAAGAGTAGTTCTATATTTGACTCTGTTCTCCACTCTAAAGATACTATTTGTCCTGTCAAAGGGTAAACCTTCTGAATCAGGTGTTTACTCTGAGTAATGTATTGCAGTAGGGTTCTGTGATAATCGAGGTTTCAGTGAAACAGACTGTTGATACCTTGTTTTCCATATTACCAAAGGGAAAATGGGGAGTGAATGAAGTAAGTGATGAGCAACTTAGTAAGGTAATTTAGAATCTTACTGGATTCTGTGCAAAATAATATGTTTCCAAGTGTACACTGAAAGTCCGTTTCAAACATTTATGCTGGGGCTAGAGTTGAGAAATATAATTTGCTTTTTAGCTATGTGTCTTGCAGCTGGATTTTGAATTGCCTGGAGTCTACTAATCGGCTTTACTTACAGACCTGCTGAGAAAGCATTGCAATTGTCCATGTGAAGTACAAGACAGAAATGTATGGATTAGATTTCTGAATAATTTTTTGGACACAGGCAATATGAATTTGTGAGGAAAGCTTCATAAGCACTGACAGGCCAATTTAACTGTTGCAGTAACGAGCTAAGAAACAAAAGAATACAATTATTTTTCCTTTCTCTTTTGTTCTGAGATTTATTCTTTGTTAATTTTGTTGGACCTGGATAGGAGAATGACTTAGTACCATCCTCCGCCACCTAATCTCAAGGCTAAATGTGTGAATTTTGCTGTTTTTTTTTTTTTTTTTTTTTTTCTGAAAACCTCACGGTCTGAATGAATAGGTTCATCTTTGCATGTTCACGTGTACATGGTTGTTCCATTAAACCCTTAGATGACCTGTGAGTCCAAATTCAAGTGTCAAAGCTGCATTATATACTTTATTTGAGTATAACTGATGCCAAAGCATTTTCCCACGCTATGAAAATGCAATGAGAATTGCAGTTCACAGCATATTTCAGATGTGTCAGGGGCTTCTGCACAGGAGCATGGAGGTGAATTGCTGCTGTACAGTCATGTTTCTTCTCCATTTGGGGCTAAGTGAGCTGGTGGTGGAAGAGAGAAGCTGACTTCTGGTGCCTGGGACTGCACAAAGAGGAGTCTTTGTAACCTGCCAATGGAGTAGAAGGAAATGATCTGTGTTGTGACTCGCCAGGGACAGCCTGAATCTCTTTGTGAGATATTGAAAAGCAATATTTGGCTGAAGTTTAATTCTAGAGCTGTTACTTTGACCAAAGAATACTAAAACTGCTACAGCTGACTTCAAGAAATAGCAAAATAGATATTTAGCCACCTATTAAACATTAAGTATCTTTGCTTGCTCTGCCATTGTGTCTCAGGAGGTTACTAGGTATCTCTGGAGGAGTGCAGATATAGAGCAAAGTACATCTGTGGTGTTGGATGGTGCTGGGGTAGGTCACAACCTGCTCACTAATTCTTCATGTGCTCTGCAGGAAGAATTAAGAAAACCTGTGTTTATTTCTGCCCTTTAATACTCGCTTTGCCAATCAGAAGGTATACTGATATTGCTAAATGCCTCTGCCTAGTATCATCAGTCCTTCATTTGAGTGGATTACCTTGGCTTTTAACATATTTTACCCCATATTACTCTACTGCACCAGTTTTGCTAGGCCCTTTTGCATTGCCTTTTTTTGTTCTCAGTTTGGTTGGAGTGTGGAGAGAGAGAAAAGTTCATATGTAAGTGAGCCCATGAACCTTAGAGTGAAGTTTGGTGGTTTTTTTCTGGTTTTATGCAGAAGGATGAATTCCAGTTAGAGTTTCTTGTGTGATCAGTGCCATGTAATCACAGATTACAGGGGATGAAGAACTAAACACATAAATACATAAGATCTCTCGAATAATTGTCGGAAGGGGAGGTGGCTAAGAGCACCATTTTAGAAACCATTACTTGGTGTGCATGTCACCTTTACAGAGCAGAAAAAGGGGCAGTGTGTAAAGTAGATCTATCACAGAACATGGGATTTAACTAGGACTTTTGCAAAAGTTTCTGGGAAGAATAAAAAACGTAACAGGTTGGGAATGTAGTGGAAATAAATAAGCCTCAACTGTCCCTGGCTCATAGAAATTTCACTTTGGGTAAATGAAGGCAGTAATTAATAAGGGAAAAAAACAGCCACCTCTAACCACTTTTTTACATAAGAACAAGAAAGTCAGTACTCACTGTATCAAGGGGAGGTACTTGTTTGTTTTGTATTTTCAGTCTTTCCTGTAACTCAAAAAGGTCAGCTCAACAAACCCTTAGTTACTGAACATAATTTCACATTTCATATTTTCCCTTTATCACTTAGAATAATTTTAATTGTCCATAACTGTTTCCTTTCCATGCAGCAGAAGAGTAGCCTGAGAGAACACAGCAGAGAGAGGTTATTTCCAAATAGATGATTAAAGCATTGCACTAGGAAATCAAATTAGTTTGCAATGAAATGCAGCTATAAAAATGCTATTACTTTGGTGAATTTTATGCAAAGACCCTCATACAATGATGCAATAGGATTTGCAGGATCTACATGTAGAAGTGCTAACTTAAGAGGAAGGAAATAATGCAATTGAGGAGGCTCGCTGTTCTGCAAGATGATGTAAAGTAGACTCTTCAACTACAATAGAATAATTTTAAACCAGAATGAATCTACATTTAGACCTATGAAAAGGTAACATTCCAGTGATGCCAGCATAGCTATACAAAGGTAAAATGATGGACAGATTCCTGTTTTGTTGGTTTGGGTTTTTTTCCCATTGGGTNTTGAGTGTGGAGATGAGTGGGTGGGCTTGATAGAGAGGAGGAAGCTGTGAAAAAACCCCTGCTATGTGGAACAGAGATGGTTTGTTAAATGACTTGTCTGGCTTTCTTGTAGGTTGCACTAAATAGACTCTACCACTTCTGCAGTTATGTGGGGTTTTTTAGGTAAATCCAGTAAAAAAGAATGATTACTGTGACACTATGATCCAATATGACTCAAAAATCAGATAGACTAAAAGTTGATCATAAATTAGTTCGAAATAATAAAACCAACTCTCCTTGCTGCTGTGCTATTTGTG
>WEIV01027164.1:69105-79303 GCA_013390005.1 Calyptomena viridis | reverse complement strand
AAACAGAACACATCACTACAGCTAACCTCTTCAAGAAGGGAATTAACTAGATTAGAAAAGTAGTCTAAGTGTTCTAAGAAAAAAGCACAATGTTATGTTAGGGCAAAGGTTGTCAGTAGAAATGATAAAATATGCAACAAGAGTAATGACAAAGACTGCAAAAAAAAATCAGAATACACTAAAGAATAGTGGAAAAAAAAAGAGAATTCTAGCAGGAAATAAAGGAAAAGTGTCAACTGAACACTTCCTCAGGTCTCAGTCTTTCCTAAGAATTCTAGTGGTGCCAAACAGAAAAGGTATCAGCAAAAACACAAATTGCAAGTAGTTGTAACCACAGGCATGTACAAGGTATGGGAAAGAAAAGAACAAAAGATATCTCTCCAAATTACTATTTTTGATGCTTGGGCATGAGTATTGGTAATGATACTGGTCAGCAGTCCAAGACAGCCATTAGGATCTGCCAGAAAATGAGATGAAATATGAGAACTGTGATGAAATATGAGAAATACGCTGAGAGTCTGTCAACTCTAGGTCAAGAAGTTGGATGTGTATTCTTGGAAAGTGTAACATGAAGTTTGACTCACCTTACTTTGTACTGCTCCCAAGGCACTCATTATAAACTGTACTGCAGCAGAACAAATCTGTTCTTATATAACCATTTTAAACTATGAAAAACTGGTTGCCTTGAGGTAATGTAAACATAAATAAAGGGTTGAAAGCAACTAAATACGGACAGCTTCAAAACAGAAACTTTAGGAAGTCTCTATCAGTGTAGGAGACAGATGAACTGGAACCAGGCTATAATTTCCAGTGTTACAACATAATTGTTTCAGTATCTGTTGTGGGTTGACCTTGTCTCCACACCAGGTGCCCACCAAAGTCAGTCTACCATTTCCCTCCTCAGCTGGACAAAGGAGAGAAAATATAACGAAAAGCTTGTGGGTCAAGATAAGGACAGGGAGAGATCGCTTCACTAACTACCATCCCAGGCAAAACAGACTTGACTTGGGGAAATTAGTTTTATTACCAATCAAATCACAGAAAGGTAATGAGAAATAAAACCAAATCTTGAGATACCTTGCCCCATCCTTCCCTTCTTCCAAAGTTCAACTTCACTCCCAATTTTCTCTACCTCCTCCCCACCAGTGGTGCAGAGGGACAGGGAACACTGGCTGCAGTCAGTACATCACATGCTGCTCCTTCCTCCTCAGGGGGAGGACCCCTCACACTCTGCCCCTGCTCCAGCATGGGCTTCTCTCCCTACAGGTCCACAGGTCCTGCCAGGAGCCTGCTCCAGTGTAGGCTTTCCACAGGGGTCACAGCCTTCTTTGGGCATCCACTTGCTCTGGCATGGAGGCCTCCAAGGGGCTGCAGGTGGATCTGTGCCCTCCTGTTGTACCTCNTCCAAGGGGCTGCAGGTGGATCTGTGCCCTCCTGTTGTACCTCCATGGGCTGCAGGAGCACAGCTGCCTCACCACGGTCTACACCACAGGCTGCAGGGGAACTTCAGCTCCAGTGCCTGCAGCACCTCCTGCCCCTCCTTCTCCACTGACCTGGGTGTCTGCAGGGCTGTTCCTCTCACATATTCTCTCTCCGGATGCAGTTGCACAGCAACCTTTTTCCCCTTCTTAAATACATCCCAGAGGTGCTACCACTGTTGCTGATGGGCTCACTCTTGCCAGTGAAAAGTCTGTCTTGGAGGTGGCTCTATAGGACATGGAGTGAACTTTCTAGCAGATTCTCATAGAAGCCACCTGTGTAGAGCCCCTCTTCTGCTGCTACCAAAATCTTGCCATGCAAACCCACTATATGATCAGTCATAACTTCTTTAGGTCTTTAAGGCAGCTGTTGTTTTGTTGGGCTAGTCTTGCCTTTGTTCCTGACCCACAGGCAGAAAAACAAAGAGTGGGGAGCATGGTCAGTACCCATAGCAACAGCATTGAAATGAAGAGGAAAGCAAGTTTAAATATGATAATTCCTCGGCTCTATGTGATGAATTTTCTGTGTATTCACTGATATAGCTTCAGTTTATCAAAAGTAAAGAAAATCTAATTTTCCAGGTACTTGCTTAAGGATTAAAGCATGCTGAAAGTAACACATGGAAGAGATATAAGTAAGGGAAATTTGATTTTTCACATGAGATTGATGCCAACACCTTGTGTGCTGTTTGTGGAGTTTTTCCCTCCAAATACAGCAATGCAGCATAATCAGTAGAGGGTTTACTTTAGCAGAAGTAACTATTCAGCAATACCTCTTGATATACTTCAAGGCTAGATAACACAGTCTGAAGGTCAAGTCCTGACTTCTTGAAGCCTAATTTATTCAAGAGGAGACTAAAGTACTAGAGCTAGGAAATGGTCAAGCACTTTCTTCAATTGATGAAAAAGCGGGTTTTTTTTCCAAAGGATTTCTGCCCACAGAAAAGGATTATGAGCAGAGTAGGGCACTAAACACTGCCAATTTCCTTGGTTACTGTATGAAGAATGTTAGATGTTCAAAGAAGGCAAGAAGAAACTGAAAAACATATCAAAGATTTGTTCAAGAACTGAAGACAGAGAGGAGACAGAGTGCAACATTAATTGTGCCACTAAACCTTGTCAAACTATACAAGGGACAAGTAATGACCAAGTGTATTAAACCACTGAGATTTCAAAAGACTTTTTAAAAAGCTCTGTGCTCTTACTACTCGGCCTGTCATGCACACACACACACATCCCTATCTACCTTTCACAGCAACTATGAAGCATAGTGCTATACATTTTAAATTCTAAGATCACTGATGGTTTTGTGTACAAAATATTCTTTAAAATTCGATTGTTTACAGAGACTGGAATGCCACAAGATAGAAAAATCCTCCCTCTCCATGCCTGCACCTTACCCATAGAGACTGCTAAAGTTAGTCCCATTTTGATTTCATTTATACACGTGGGATCATTTTTATACACAATAAAAACAGTAGGAAGCTTGACTGGTTTCATGCCTGTCAAAGCAGGAAATGCAACTGGTCAACTCGTATATGACTGCTATACCAGAATCCATTTTTCGGTGCCTGCTTGTACATATTCAATGTAACAATTGGTCTAGAACCCTTCTCAAGTAGAGTATCAGATTTAGATTTATTTAGCCAATATCATAATGGAGGAGAAAAGTGCTCAATACCTTCCCTTGAGGAGCCCTGTCACTAGCTAAACAGTCCCTGGACCTAACCAAAGCTCTTCCACAACAACAGAAAATGCTGGTCTGTCACCCTCCTTCTTTCCTATTGTTATGGTTTGACTCTGACGCACAGCCAGCGTTCCTGGGAGAAGGGAAAAAAACCCTCAACTTTTGTGATAAGGATTATAAGCAACTTTTATTAACTATTTCACAAGCAAAACAGGCTCTAACTTAGAATATTAAGAATTCACTACTACTAAAATCAGAGCTTAAGAGTTTAAGAGTGAGAAGTTTGAAAGATGTTACAGACACCTTCTCCTCCCATCCCTCCCTCTAAGATCTTTCTCCTTCCCTCAGCGGCCCAGGAAGACAGGAGTGGGGGGGTTGTGGTCAGAAGCTGTTCCCGCCACCGATTTCAAAGAGAAGCTCAACCCCAGGCTTTTCCTGTGGGGGTTTTCTTCCCGAAAACACTCTGTTACAAAACTGTTTTGTGGATTATCATTATACTGACAAGAGCTTTTCGGGTACTGTTGTCACATAAGTCACTTTACCAAGGGTGCAGCCATTCAGGTGCCGGCTGCTTGGCTGCTTCAGCGTGGGTCTCTTCTTCCCATGGCCTACAGGACTCCATCAGGCCCCTGCTCCAGACACACACCCCAAACATCCCACAGGATCACAGCCTCTCTTTTCCAGCACTTATCTGCTCCAGCGTAGAGTCTTCCAGTCTTCCAGGGGTTTGCAGGTGAATCTTTGCTCCTATGGTCCCCCATGGGTTGCTGGGGCCCTATTCTAGTGTTTAAGGCATCTTCTCTTTCTCCTTCTCTCTGACCTTGGTGTTCATCAAACTTCTCACTCTCCTCTACCTTAAGTGGCCATGATGTTCTGCCTTGCCTTTTTTTCTTCTTCTCCTTCTTAAATGTGTTATCACAGAAGCGTTACCAGCTGACCTTGACTAGCTTGGAGCTAAGAAATTTCCAGCAGCTTCTTAAAGAAGCTTCTCTCATAGCCCCCCCCAGCTAAAAAAAACTCTGGCTACTTAAAACCACAACACCTATCAGCCATAAACTGAATCTCTAGCCTTATGTCATCCTCTATCACAAGTGGATAACTTAGTATCTGCAAGTATTGTATGACAGAAGATTGAATTTTAGGCAGTTCATTAATCCTTTCATAGGTAACATGAAAGTTGTGTGCTCTCTCAGACAAGTATCTGAGGTAGATGCTTATAAAACTATTTTCACAAAGTGTTTACGTATTAAGAAGGAATTTCAAATCTCCCCAAACAAACTGCAGCTACCTTAGCACATATCAGATACAAGATAGATGGCAAGACCTTTCTGCGAGCCCACATACTAGATTGGCCTTCTAGCAATTTTAAACATAAACTTCTTTCAAAAAAAACCACTAACCTTCTCCTGAATTCAGTTTGGGTCTCTGCCCATTCCCATATATATTCATCCTTCTCAACCTTCCTCAGATCTTGTTCTGGCTCAAAATCTTTGCTGTTTGTATTGAACTCTGCAGATATAGTAGTAGCATATCCTGATGTTTTATCCTAGCAATTTAATCTCTAAGACCTAATTGTATACTGAATTTCCAGTCAGGCCCATCCTACTGCTTTACCATGATTATCTGCATTACCTTCTCTCAGACCCTGCAATAATTCATTAAACAAAATATTCCTGTTTGAATAACTTCAAATTCAAATATTTCACCTCAGGTTTTCTGAACACTGTTCCTAAAGCCTCTAAGTCCCACTCTCTCCATCTCTCAGAAACCTGTCATCTGTCTTCAAAACTTCACAGAATGTTGCCCTTTTATTATTGTATTTTAGAAACATTTTATTACTGTATTATAGAATCACAGAATCATCACAGAACTGTTTGGGTTGGAAGGGACCTTAAAGATCACCTAGTTCCAACCCTCCTACCACAGGCAGAGACACCTTCCACTAGACCACATCGCTCAAAGCCCCATCCAACCTGGTCTTGAATTATGTTATTTATTATTGTATTTCTTTTATTTCTATTACTGTACAAAAGACAAAAAGGGCACTGGTGTTGTTTATGCATTTTTAAATTACTACTTTTCAAACTGTTCCTATGAAGAGATGTTTCATACATGAATGCTTGGTCTGCCTCCAGTTATTTTATAAAAGGTATCCATTTAATGACCCCATTATCATGTCACTTAAAGTGCCTTATGCAAAATTCCTGGATTAGCACATTGGCCTTTCATCTCAGGGAACCCAAATGCAAAACTGAAAAATTACCTTTCTGCTCTTAGCCTTGCAGACAGACATTACTAATTTTCAGTACAATTCAGCTTAAGTGATCATTTTTCCTTGGGGTAAGGGTAAGTGTTGATTAAAGCATGTGATTTCAGGCCAGAAAAATAGAAAGAATAAAGATGCAAGAGAACCTGGAAATTTCCATGCTTATACCAGTCCTAGATTTGAGCAATCTAAATCATATTTTCATTTTCTAATCCAAATTTCTTCCATTTAAAAGACATTATGCAATCTCTTCAAGAATCACTGGAAATTATTCAGCTGCAATACATACTGCCTATGTACACAATGCTTTTTAACATCATCCAACCTAGTATGCTATGAAGTTCACAGCTGCTGTGGAAAAAAACTACAAGTCTGTCTATTTATACACCTTGTATCCAACATCAGGTGCCCAAGTCTTCTACTTTTCATATAACAAGTCTAGTATACTTGTGAGGGTTTATATTGAATAAATGATTGGTCTTTCACTGACTGCAAAACAATGTCTCAAATGCATTATGACCTTTCAGATCTAATTTCATAAAAGCACTTTCAGAGGAATACAAACTTATTCATACAGAAATTTACTCTGAATTGGGTTAATTATATATCTAGTCTATACATGCTATAAATCTGTTGTGATAGTACTCAATATACATAATTCCCCATGCTTATTAAGCATGTAACTTCCCTGTATATGCTAAAAAACCCTGTGGAACCTAAACAAGGTCTAGTAGCTTTAGTTAAAAATATATATTACTTAAGAATAAAACAAGTCAACTGATAAGTGATAAGTACTTCACACAAGATTTTAAAACAGAAAGTGTGAAATAACTTTGGACAAAGCATATTACACATTTGAAATGAAAACGAGAAAAACTTATGTATTCAAGAAATTGGCAGAACAGTCAGATTAGTACATTGACAATGTAAAATTTTAAATTTTGAGAGGAAGAAAATATAAGGGGAAAAAAAAAGGCTTGCAATTTTTGCAGTACCATAACTGAACTACACTTCTTACACAATTACTCATTCCTTGGATTTAAGAAATAATGATTGGAGATGATTGATACTCTTTATGAGCTAACATTTAAGTTTCTCTTGACTAGGCAGTGTTCATGTAACATTTCTACTTTTCCAAGTCCTTGTGCTACAAAAAAAATCAGAAATTGCACACTTTAAGTCAAAGGTTATGTCTAAGGTTCTAATTTCCATGAAAAATAAGAATGAATTTACACAAGCATATGTTAATCCCCCCAAGCATGGCTCTTTCTTGTCTGCCTTCCTTCCTTCCCTTCCTGCAGTATTCCATTTCTAGAAGTTAAGGTATTGCTACGGAAGCACCTTCTCAATAGAGAGAAGAGATACTTTCAAGAGGAATTCTACACGCATAGATACAACTACCACAAGCACAAACAAGCCTATTAAATTTGGCAGAGAGTGAGCCCTCAGTGAGGTCATATGCCTTCAAGAATTTTTTGCAGCAGTAACCCAATAGCTACCTACCTAAGGCAACATCCTGTTCTGCTTCCTCCTCCTACTTCCATTAATTTTATTCCGGGCTTATGAAGTGCACAAAGAGAAGTAAAGCCAATAACTGTTAACAGCTAATTTGATAGTAGTGTGAAAAGAAAAAGATGGGAGAGAATCCACAGAAATTTATCTTACCGTGAATTTGTCAAAAGAGAAAAACTCTTACAATTCCTCAGAGAATGATTCTTACCTTTCACATCAAAAAAAAAAAAAAAAAAAAGTGAGCCATTGAAATATACAGTAGGTTTCCTAGGCTTCTGAATGCTAGATTGAACAAAGTTACACATCCCTCCCACACGGCACCAAGTACTGCTGTGTGCATACCAGAGGAGTCTAACACAACTACACACTGGAAGAACAAAGACCTTCCTCTCTTAAATTGCAAATAACAAAAACCAGACAAAAATAAAATAACTATGACAACTGAAAATTTGAGATCTGCAGGGGTGTTGGGGGGTAGGAAAAGAGGAAGGGAACCACAGAATTGAGAGGATGAGAGCTGAGAAGCTAAACCACAATTTTTAAAGTATTTTTGAGAAGTGTAACAGAGATATAGAAAATTGTTAGATAACACTGCGTAAGAGCACATCTTGCACATATCTAAATCTGAAATTTACCATACCAGAAAAGTAGTATATTATCATGCTAATAGCATGATAATACACAGTAGTATAATCTAATCTGTACAAATCAATCCCAATAAAACTGTATGTTCACAGGCTTCCCCTCCAACTCAAAAGAAATAATCTAAAAGAACACCATATATCCCAAATCAATAAAAGCTATGTGTTCATATTCTACTTTAGACCCACTGGACTTATGCCATACGTATATGCTGCATTTCATGTAATTTGCTCACGAGAACCATTTAACACTGTAGTAATATTTCAGTGAACTTTAATTTTTCATAATGCTGGTACATTAAAAGCCTCTGAGTAACAGAAGAGTCTATTAACAGTGAGTCAGGCACATTATACAGCAATAAGGTTTTGAAAAATATCTACACATTTACAAAATAAATCAAACTAATTAATAACTTACAGCTTGTTTGGACTAACTTCTTATAAGTTAATATATCTGGCTCAACACAGAGTCATCTTTCCATACTTCATTTCAATGTGTATTTTTAACTTCATAGACACCCCCAATGCACAGAGTGACACTAAGCAATCCTAGTGCACACAAATGTAATGATTTTGCACTGCTTCCACTTTTGAGACAACAACAACAAAAAAAAAAAGGCAAGTACAGTGGCTATGGAGAAACATGGTACAGTGTCACCCTGATTTCCAAAATACCTGATGGGCCATCCACTATTAAAGTGTTAGCCAGAAAAAGTAGGAAAAACTATGTTGTATTTAAGGCTCATGAAAAACCTGTGGAAGCAGACTCCAGTAATCCTCTGTTAAGCACTGTACTATAGCCTTCTACAGAGGCACATTTTTATGCAATCATGACACTTTATATTTAAAAACTACATTAATCTGTAAGAAAAATAATTTCTTGTACAAAGTACAAAATTATGCTAACAGAGAAAAAAAGCAGCAGTAAAAATAATTTAATTATGTAGACATACATATTTTTATATATATATTATGGAAACATATTTCACACATAAATAAAAAATCTACATTTATCAGAAAAGAAACATTCTTATTACAATAGAGAAGTTACATTTAAAAAAAAAAGTGACAAATGAAATATAGCCACATTTAAACATTTTAACTAACCCATACTAATGTCATAATTACAAGACTGATTCAAATGCCATACCCTTTTCTGCAGAGTTATTGGCATAACTGCAGGCAATGTTACTCTTCTGGAAGACAAACTCATGTCTGCTTTTCACAGAACTTGACAACCTTCATCCAGATGATAACATGAAGCGGAACAAAGTAGTTAGCAATATTCCTTGAAGCCTAATTTATCATAAAGCAAATACTGGATAGTCAGCACAAAGAAAAGACTAAGGCTCTAGTAAACGTCACTCCATTTATGTGAATTCAGTCCTACTCAAAGCCAATGACAGAAGACTCTGGGGTAGGACAAACCAGAAATCAACCAACCAAAGAGCTTGAAAACTTGTCTTCTGTCCTTGGAAAGGCCCACGCTGACTATCTCTGGCTATAAAAATAAGCAGAACAACATGCATTTCTATCACTCAGAACTTTGTCTTCACTGTCAAAACAAAAAACAAGTCATTAAAGACTGCATTGTAGCACTTCACACTGAGTGGTAACAGCCGTGCAGTTTTTTTCCTGGCTTTTTCCAGCAAACAAAATATTCTTCAGTGCTTCTGATCTTAAGGTTTACAGAAAATAACTGAGCATAAGAATAAATGCAGTGAATCCACAAAATTCAATTTTCTGATTCTTAACTACCTGTATTCAAAGCAAAAGCAAAACACCCCTTTTATTTTAAGCAATGCAATTTCTGCCTTTGCAATGCAACAAAGGCCTGAAAACGTGGCACATAAAATGTTACGAGTGAGTGAAACGAAGACTGTTTTATGAACTGGAGTTTTTGATCACCCCCACTCACAAATTACTTCATGTATCAAGTATCTGCATAACAAATCTGTTTACATTAACATGGCTTGACTAAGAAGTCAGTGTTTCTTCTTTCCTTCTTTGTCAAAAAGGGTAACATTTTGCATTGCTTACAGGATAAGGCAAGTTATAATCTTTTTTTAAAGGTCTCATAAGGTGCTTAATAGCAGAAGAACAGTTTTCTGCTTTTATGCAGCATGACTAAGCAGTAATCCTGTTGTAAACCAAACTATTAAACAGATGTTAGAACTGTGATATTGGATACTTTTTATAACTTGAACCAGCAGTTCTCATCAGAAACATTGCTCACCACAGCTGAAGATGCAGACATTCTGAAAAAATTATTTTACTAAGTTTTCATAGCATCTCAAACAATAACATATCAGATGTGCAGGCTACTGTAGTTTCATAGGCAGTCACTGCAAGCATATTATTGAGAAAAATGGAAATATATGTCCTAGAAGTATTCAGAACTGACTTTGCAAATATTACAGTAATCCATGCTAAATTTCCCTAGATCATATTTATAGTGTTTTTCCCTTAGTAATTGAAAATGAGCACATTCTGTTGTAATCAGAAAATATCTACAAAAGAATCGCATCTCCAAAACGTGTAATTTTCTGTTTGGAGAGTTTTCTAAATGGCAAAAATATAACAAGTCATCGGCACCAACAAGCCATTTCAGAAT
>WEIV01027164.1:51272-64958 GCA_013390005.1 Calyptomena viridis | reverse complement strand
CCCTTTTAGAGGGTCGATATGCAGATACAGTTGCACAGACTGTATTACCTGTAAAGCAACACGGATATAATGTACCTCGGAACTTCTCAAAGAAGCTTGAGCCACTCTGATCCCCTTTTTCTGTCTCTTCGTACATTATTCACCTATTAAATCCTTCTATTTTAAGAAAGTGATGCACCACAAAAAAAAAGAACAAGTACAATTCATAGTCTTGGCTCTTCCTCTTCTAGCCTTTGCACAGATGAGCCGTGCATTACAAACAACACATCATGCCAGAGCAGCTTAAGGGCAAAGCAAGATAACCTTGGATCTCAAACCCTGCGCTGAAAAGCCATCCCCAAATACATAATTTTCTAGTTCTCAGCAGATCACTGTCCTCTTGCTGGCCAAGAAACATGTACTACATGAACTTTGAACTCCCTCATTTTAATGCTATCTTTCAATCACTAACCCACGTGTCACCTTCCTTCTTCCCCCTGTTTATAGCTATGGATATAACTGAGTCAAACCAATCCTTAAACATATTTAAAATAAGATACTTGGATAAAATCTTCTCAGTGACTGTATTTTCTGACAGTCAAGATCACAGGCTGGTTGTGTTTTAAAATCATTTATCAAGGGTCATTTTTTTCACAGGAACATGTGTTTAATAACACATATAGAACCAAAGAAAAGAGAAACACTGGTTGCAGAAAGAAAGTGAAGGGANTTCATCATTTCTCCACAATAACTCTAATGAAAAAAACCTAGACCTACTCAGTCCTTTCTGCTCTGCTAATTTACACACTGCTTCCTTGCAGTTATCATACAAATTCCCTTCCTTTGGCCTGAAAAGGTGAGTAGTTCATTTAATAAACTCATTCAGGATTTGGGAAGTCTCCATGCCAGAAGAAAAATAACATCCAACCATGATGACTTCACCATTCCGCTGTTCCAATGACCCCCACCTTGAGACATTTTAAAAGAAGAAAATCACTTTAAAATATAACTTAATGAGAACAAATAGATATAAATATCATGGGCTAGAATACAGTATAAGAACTAAGTTAAAGTATGAAAACCGGGATATGGACACTTTTACTTTAGCCTTAATAAGAATTTTTTGTATTAGACAGAAACTGGGCAGATCCTGTCTGCTTACCAAAATGGAAGGGTTCACATTGCAAGAACAATGGCAAAAATATGAACATTGCTCTTTAATTCAACATTTCTAAATTTTTAGATGAAAGAACAGAATGCAGTTTTCCATGCTCACCAATTCTCCTCAGAAACTTTTGGGATCTTAAAGCATTGTTACACATGCTCCTTGCAAGGTTTTTCACTAACCTATTTTTGCAATCAATAGGTTCAAGCCCCATAGAAAAGCACACTGGTAAAGTTCTGTTAGATGGGTTATATAAGAAAACTCTTGTATTGCATGAGCTTTCCTCTCACCATATAACAGTAAATTCTAGTGATTATGAGAATAAATTCTTGCAAACTTCCAGCCTGCTTCTCAACAGCTGATACCATTTCTGTGCCATTATCAAGAGCTTGCAGCTGTTCACAAACACCAAGTCTTAATGTAATCAGTAACAGGAGTTATCATAACATAACTAATATAAAAAGGCTATTTATAGCCTAAGAATGCAGTAATTGAAAAATCCCATTCTGATCACAAGGCAATCTAGGGTATCTTGTTTTCCTGTGGATATAATATCAAGTTAAGAAGCAAAAAGAAAGACATACCAGTATGCAGCATATGCATACATACCAGAAACAGGCAGGAACAACTCATCAGTATCCTAATTAGAAGCACAGGCACACCTCTAAGATAACCGATATACATTTCTCTCTCGAGACTTAAGTATTAAATATCATGTACACTATTGGGCTAAAATATGAACTGATTAGCTGCAAATGAATGTTCTGTGACTGAAACAGGAGAAAAGAAAGTTCACATCATTACTAGAGCAGAGGTCTAATTTCTTCTCCCTCTTAATTCCTCCTCCCACAACTGCCCTTCTTGAGAAATTTTCTTTGGCCTGATTAGTATTTTTTTAAAATCTTCCCATGTGAGGTGACTCCCATCAGGACTCTAACATGAGAGACACACTAAATATGCTGTCTTGAAGGTTTCTCTTTATTATCAAATTAAAGAAGTCATAAAGATGTGAATGCCTGCAGAAGTAGCCGCTTAAATATGTTGAAGACAAACAAGGAGAATATGGCCATGGGTCAACTGTTGCCTCCAACTTACCACTGTAGAATTTCACCACTTGCTAGAGGTATATGCCATCTTGTTAACAGAAATAATCAACTGCTACAAAAGTTTGGAAACCCTGAGGCCAGAAATCCCAAACTGGAAGCTGTATCAGTTCCCGCCTCTGCACACACACACACGAGATCAACATCAATTGTCTGTAATAGGATGCCCTTTCACTGCCTGGCCATTGTGGTTCCCACTATACAAGCACCAAATTGAATCTATTGTCCTAAAGATACTCATCTAAGTCATCTGCAGGTGTTAAGACACAGATTTCAATTGTCCTCTACTACACAGCATGGTAAGAAGGGTGAGAGATCTCAGGTTTATTGCCAGTTTCTATAGTTTCTCTTACAAAAGGGAAACTGAAAGCAAAGGAAAGTAAAGCATAATATAAGCAGGTACCTTGAAAAATGAGAAGTCCTTTTTCTGTCCTAAAAGTGACATATCCAAGTGGTCCAATTTTCATTACCACTCTAACTTGATCTCTTAATTACATGGCACAGGTTAAAGATTACCACTGCAAAGAGCTAAAAAGATCAAGACGCAGAAATTGTGCAGGAACAACAATACTGTACTAGTGCCTCTGGAACAACAAGTAAGTCCTCAGTTATCACAGAATCACAGAACCAATATTGTAAATAGATGAAAGAAAACACACATGTATAAGGACTATAATTTTTTTATCAATCACAAATATTCAATAATATTCTACATACTTGCAAGTTAATTCCACCTTGAAAACTAAGCAGGCTCAACGGTGATGTTTATATGGAGTTATGTTTTGTTTACACAAAATCCAAATTATACTTACTGTGGCAACATTTATGCACAGAAGTAGGATGGGAATATTCCTCTGCTTCTTTCTATAGTTCTCTATTATTGAATAGATAATAACTCTCATAACAACAGAAATGCAGCAATCCAAGGATATGCTAAAAACTGTACCAAAACTCCTAGGAAAAACTGATCTGAGTCTGAGCTCCATTTTTCAGTTAATGCCCCAACACTAGGATAATAAAGTATTATCATGATAAAATCATAAAAATGCTACCATCTTACATGAGTTTAAGTACTGTAAAATACATGATAAGCTACTTGGTATTTTCTCCTTCTGTTGCACAGCTTTTAATTCAAGTGATGTTGTAAGCCTTCAATAACAAATATCTAAGTTGTCAACTTTACCAAACCTGTTGCATTTAAGGTAATTAAACTATTAATCATTGACTACCCTCTCTCATCCAATAGTACGTGACTCTGAAACTGTTGATGTTATAAAAATGGCAGTACCTGATATAAAACAAGTGTTTACAAAACTAGGCAATGAGATGACAAAAGTAGACCAGAACAGGACTACAGAGGTTTTATAAGACCAGAGAAGAAAGTTGCAGAGAAACAAAATGGAGGTGGGGAAAAAAAATACTTAAGGCTTGGTCTACTATTATGAATGTTACCAAACACTGTTCTGATTAATCTACACTGTGTGACCCAGGAAGTCAGATGGAAACACGTATCTGTTCTGATCAAAAGACAATTCAGACAATGGTCCATAAAAGTAAGATGTCAATAGTGTTGTGTTGTTACAATACTGACCTCTTGCATCCCTTACCACAGTGTCACTTACTGACAATGCCACCAACGAGGAGCCACCTCAAAAAAGATCTGTCAATAAAATATTTATTTAATCATGGATCTGTCTATGGCAGGTATGGAGCTTCTACAATCTCGAGTCTAACCCTTAATTAAAAGCATCCATCCCTGGGAACCATTATGAGTAAGAACTGTGTTAGTATCTATCACATCTCATTCCCTTCTGAAAATTATGAGGATTCAAACTCTATTCATGAGAGTTTAAACTCTTAATGTCAAAATTCAATAAAACTGAGTTACCAAAATGATTCAGCAGCATTAGAAAAGTTCCCTGCAGTTTCCCCTGGCTTTAACAGTCAAGTTAAAGAAATGGACAGTTTGTATCATCATCTGCCGTAGCCACCTTGTAATTACATAGTACTATAGAGATATCACAGAACCAGAATACCAGATAGTCAACTCAGAATTCAAGAGATTAATATTAAAGAATCATTTTTTGGAAAATCAAGGTTTCCACGTTTACAGAGAAGGTTTTCTAGACAATGTAATGTAACAATGCAATGTAACAGAGGTTTCTTTTTCAAAATGTAACTTCCCAAATGGCCTAGAAGAGGCAGTTTCTTGTACTGAGAAAACAGTCCTAGCAGAAAAGATAAGAAACTTCAGTTTTGACTTTGAGGCTGATGAGGCCCAAAACAATCAAAATCTAAAGGATTATCAAAATCATTCCAATCTGACAAACATTAGCAAAATGTCTACCAGAATCTTTGACAGTACTGACAATTTTTTATTTTATATAAGTACAAATCATAAAAATTTAAGCCTAACATTTTCCTTATGTAAGCAAATTAAACAACAAGCTTGCAGAGGCAATATCTGAGTAATCATGAAAGTTAGAATGACCTTGTTTTCCTGCTCCTTAGAAAGGGGAAAAAAAAAAAATAAGAAGACACACTATTTTTGTGAAGTCATAATCTTTACAGTCTTTGCTTGGGTTCTTTTTGGATAGTAACAAAGTACAAGCTTAATGTGTGAAAACATTGAGAGTCGATATGAAGTTTGACAGAAAGCAAATAATTTCTCATCTGTAAAAGAAAGATACACTAATGAATGAACCAATGTAAAGAAGATAAAGTAAAATAGCAAAAGAAAAGAAAAGAAACAAACAGATGATTATTCTGAAGTTTCCCCAAGCTGATGTATCAGACAGCTGGTGCTAGAGCACCTCCAGTATAATCCAGGCAATATTGCTGATTGCTAAAATGAGAAATTGTTCAACCTTGCCTTCTGATTTTTACCTATATGGACAAGTGACTTTCTGTCACAGTGTTAAGATGACTTGTCAAAGTGCAAAGGTACGTGCATTAAAATAGCCAGGTTTAATAGGGCTCTAAATAATTTTAATCTACTGTAATATCAATAAAACTTTCCTTGGTGGGTAGGTACAATTGTATAAATGAAGAACAGGACACAGAAACTGGAGCAGACCACCAGATGAGACACCACAAAAAGGAGTCCAACTTAATCCTTTTTGTATATTAGAGACTTCATGTAAAAACCTTGAGCTCTTAAAGTTGGTTCTGCACAGAATATTTTTACTGTTAATCTGTAAACCGGTTGGAAAGACTTTTTCCCTTCCCTTCTGACTTTCAAACTCTTTTTTGTGAAATTTAAGAGGAAGACAGGAAAAACTGGTACGTGTTGAGAGGCTGGAAAGAAAAAAGACTTGAGAACTGATAAAGGAGGATATGTGCAATGCTCTCTAACTTGGAAGAAAATTTGCTAAGAAACAGACAAACTGGAATTACAGAGTAAATTTCAGTGATGCATATTTTGGTCGGAAAAAATGTCTCAACCTTTGGAAATTGCTTGGAAATTCATGAATTATTATATTTCAATAAAAAGCACTTTTGGTTTTGCACTGTTTAAAAGCCCAGAGAAAACAGATATTTCAGCCAAAAAATCCACCTTGGAAAAGTCTAAGTACCAAAGACTTAGCCATTTATGTCTGCTAATAGAATCATATGCAAAGCTGTGAAGAACAAAGCTTCAGGCAGGTAGATTAGAAGACTCTGAACTACAGCTGTAAAAAAATTAATGGCACTCCAATTACAACAGTCAATGATCAATATTATTCATAAATTTAAACTAGCACATATTCAAAGAAACATTTGCTCTTTGACATAAAGTTCCTTTTAGCTCTTCTTTGTCAAAGAGCTTTACATGAAAATCTTTGCTAAAACAAAAAGCAAAGTGATGTTCCAGTACAATCACATGTATTTGAGGTCTCTACACAACTATTTCCTGGAAAGAACACTGTGGGAGTATATTTGGATTCTACATGATAAAAATATCTACATGTTTAGAACATCAAAAAAAGACAAAAGCAGCAAGGTAAAATTTCAAAGATTTGAGTGTTCTTCACCTTGAGATTTACTTCAGATTTATTTTTGCACTTCTAATTTAATTTAAAGAAACAAGGCACTAATTACCTTGAACTACTTTTGTCATGAAACACTTTTTGGCTTATCCTTGAGCAGGGCAAGAAGTGTCACCACAGTGCAAATGATTCAGGTTTTGTTTTCAGAATGCCTTAAAAACTAAGCTTTCATAAAACTACAATAACCTCTTCTTAGTTCATTTTGCCAAAGACAACCAAAAGTATACTAAAGAACAGAATAAGCTTTCTGATTGTTAATATTTTTCCTTACAAATATCTATTTTGATCATAATTAGAGACAAAAGTACAAAGTGTTTTATATTTTCATGTCCTTGCCACTTCTTAGAGAACACAGGCTCCAATACACAATTAGATTTTCCAGAGTTCACAAACTCCACCTAATAACAGTAAATGTTTGATTTCTCAGAGGAAGGCAACATTTCCCACCATCCACCATGCTGACCATGTTCTGTTGGACATGAGGGGAAAGCTAGCTTTTTTGGCCTGTTCAGATAAAAGTTTTCCACCCTGAAACACAAAATTCAGTTTATCTGAGCACATTTCGTAAAATCATAGAATAATCAAGGTTGGAAGAGACATTTAAGATCATCAAGTCCAACCATCAACCCAGCACTAGCACTGTAATCTCTAAACCACTAAACCATATCACCCAGATCCAGATGCCTCTTAAACACNTTTGATCATAATTAGAGACAAAAGTACAAAGTGTTTTATATTTTCATGTCCTTGCCACTTCTTAGAGAACACAGGCTCCGAAACACAATTAGATTTTCCAGAGTTCACAAACTCCACCTAATAACAGTAAATGTTTGATTCCTCAGAGGAAGGCAACATTTCCCACCATCCACCATGCTGACCATGTTCTGTTGGACATGAGGGGAAAGCTAGCTTTTTTGGCCTGTTCAGATAAAAGTTTTCCACCCTGAAACACAAAATTCAGTTTATCTGAGCACATTTCGTATAATCATAGAATAATCAAGGTTGGAAGAGACATTTAAGATCATCAAGTCCAACCATCAACCCAGCACTAGCACTGTAATCTCTAAACCACTAAACCATATCACCCAGATCCAGATGCCTCTTAAACACCTCCAGGGATCGTGACTCCACCATCTCCTTTGGGCAAACTATTTCAATGCCTCACCACCCTAATAACGAAAAAGTTCCTTTTAATATCTCATCTAAATCTCCTCTGTCTCACATTAGGGCCATTTCCTCTGGTCCTCTCACTGCAGGCATGGCAGAAGAGACCAGCTTCCACCTCACTACAACCTCCTTTCCTGAGGTCCCTGCGAGATCCTGGATTTGAACCTCACTGAATTATTTGGGTTGAAACAAACCAGCTGGTGTGTGTGTGTTGGGGGAAAGGGCCAAGCCTGCAGACACATGGCCAGGCCTGCAGCTACAGAAGGCACATGGCTGCAGCCTCAGGTGCACCGAAGGCACGCGGTTACAGAATGCCATGTGGCAAAGGCTGGCAATCAAAGGCCTGCCTGGTGGCCCAGCCACACCACACCCCTGGAGCCTTTGATTGGCTGCCCCACTTCTCACTCTGGCCTGGAGGGCATTGAGCAGTCAGTGAGTGAATGTCCCACCTGGAAAGGGTGGCCGTGGTGGCCAAACCACTTAAATAGAGCAGCACATGGGCGCCACCTTTGCCTTTCTCTCGGGACCTATCACTGCCGTGTGAAGCCATGGACTTCCATGGGATTCTTCAGTGGCAGCTATCTAATTCTAATATCTTCCTTCTTTCTTCATTCTTTTAATCTCTCTTTTCTTTCTTTTCTCTTCCCTTCTTTCTTATTTTCTTTACTCTTTTGGGTAACTTAAAACTGATGAGTTACTCGTGGCTTTGTGTTGGATGGTTTTGTGGACTGTGTTTTTGTGCTGGGTGATTTTGGTGGAATGCTTCTGCCTTGGTTGTATGTTACCCCTAAAACCTTTTGCCAAAATGTTTATTTTCTCACTAAATTAAAAGAAATCTTTGAAAAAGCATGTTACCATTTTTTCTTTATGTGACTTCAAGATAATAACTAAAGGCTTTGTAAAAGTTCAGTTCAGTGAAATCTTTTGAAGCCTTAAATATATTTTTAAAAGTAATATTCCTGGTTAAGCTAATGGCTTCAGGACTGGGGTGTTACAGTCCCTCCTGAATCTCCTCTTCTCTAGACTAACCAAACTCAGCTCCCCCACTGTTCCTCCTAAGAGGTGTTTTCTAGACCCTTCACTAACCTCCTTGTCCTTTGCTGGACATGACACAGTATCTCCATGTCCTCTTTAAAATGAGGGGCCCAGAGCTGAATGCAGTTCAGATCTGTCCAGATCTCTCTGCAGAGCCTTCCTACTCTGCACCAGACAGACACTCCAGCCCAACTTAGTGTCATCTTTGAATTTGCTAATGGAGACTCAATCCTCTTGTTCAGGCTGTAAACAGGCCCAGGTCCAACAGTGATCCCTAAGCATCACCACTAGTGACCAGACGCCAAGTGGATGCAGCACAATTCACCACCCCACTCTGGACCCAGCCACCCAGACAGATCCTAACCCAGTGAAGAGCACACCTGTCCAAACTGTGGGCTTTTCTGAACTTCTTTAGTGAAAGGGCGGTTAAGCACTGGAATGGGCCGTCCAGGGAGGTGGTGGAGTTATCACCCCTGGCAGTGTCCAAGAAACAGCTAGACATGGCACTTAATGCTATGGATTATTTGGGCATGGTGGTATTCAGTCAAAGGTTGGACTCCATGATCATGGAGGTCTTTTCAAAGCTTTGTGATTCTAAGATGTAATACAAAACTATTCCAAGCTGCAAGGGGGAAAAAGAGATGACAGCTGTGTTAATGAGGCAGATCGAATACTGTTCAGAGACACAGACATCCTACTTCCCAAGCACAGAGGCAACTCCCTATTCTGCTACATGGCTTCTACAAATTTGCTTTTATAAACTTATTTTCAGTGAGTCAACCCCACAAACATGCTGTTCAAGCAGCATGTTCAACGTTTTGAGAGGCTTATGATAAAAGATCATCAGAAGACAGTGTGAATTTCAGCTTAGAAAAACAAGAATTCAAAGTAATGTTAATAGTCTATTTCGAAGTAGAAAGATTTCAGATGTCACAGGTGCTATGAATAAGAGAGTAGATATTTGTGACAACTTCTTTCTTCTCTTGGAGTAGAAAATCTTTTCTGGAGAGAAAATCAAGACAGAAAAGGCACTTTTTTTTCCTTTTAGAAACTCCCATTTTGACAATAGTTACCTACAAGACATAAGTAGAAATTCACTCTGCAATTTTTCTTTATTATGCTTGAAATCAAAAGCACAGCAGAAAAAGAAACTAAACCAAAAGCAAGGAATCTAAAAGAAGAATCGATGAAAACATATGTAGATCATCAGAGAGGCAACAGAAAAAATTCTGGCAGCTGTCAACACTATACACATTAAAAAAGTGCTTAAGAGTATCTGGTTTCTCTTAAGAGTAAGGAAACTATCAAACTGTAAAAGTAATATTCATGACCTTGGAGGCTATATTCTATGAAATTTTTGTATATCGATTATGTATTTGCACACAGAGTTGCTACAAAATTGACAAAGTAAGAACACGGGGTGGAAACATGACATTTCCAAGCACAGTCTCCACAGCCACCTGTGGGAAGTCAAAATCACAGCCAGTTCACTTCTTTTACATGTGTTTAGCATTCCCACTCTTTTCTCTTTAAACCTGAGTAATTTCATTAACCTATTAGAAGACTTCAACCTGAATTACAAAAGTTTAATTCGACGGTTGCCATTTAGCCTCAACCTTTAATAACTTTAGACGAAGAACATAAGAACAGTCATGCTGAGTCTGACAAATGGTCTGCTTAGCCTAGTACCATTTCTGCTGCAGTGGCCATAAACAGACACATAGGTGAAAGGCTTTTTGACAGGAACCATGGTCTTGTTCAAATGCCTCCAGAAAAATCACAGGAAGACTTCTCTCCATTTTTCTGGTAGCTGAAAAATGGGTCAGGCCCTGCCAGCATTACGTTAGCTCACTTCAGTCAGGAAACCAGTTGTTCTTCATCCTGCTTTCACCAGAGAGAGCATTACATTTCTAAATGGAAAACCAGGAGAAATGGAAGGACTGTAAGCAAAAATCATCACAAAAAGTATGAAAAGAACCTTTGTGAAGAAGTAAAGTCAGGAATGCTATGAACTTCAGCTTCCGAGAGACTGAAGCTAACACTTAGCTGGCTTAACTGATCAAGCCAGTCAGTAATGTTAAACATGACTGGCCACAAAAGTAGATAGTTGACCTTTGTGTGTTAAATCATGCTTAGGAAATCTACTTTCCAATTGCAAGTAAAAAGATTACCACAATGACTGCAATTTAAGCCTGCAACATGACTAATTTAGACTTTTTTTTTTTAAATGTTATTTCTAGTCCTTTTATTCCAAAAGATAATTTTACCAATTCAGTGTTTTTCCTGCCTCTGCAGAGACAGTAAATGCTTCCACCTTGCCCAAGCACAAAATTAGCACAATTTTACCCCATCGCATTAGCAATGTTCAGATACACACTGACCAGAAACACTTCAGATTAGTATTTCTATTGTAGGAAAAGAACTAAAAGCAATAAAAGTAGTCCAGAAAGACACGATAGCTATTTTTAGAGATCATGCAAAATTTGGCAAGATAAAATCAGTGCAGTTTCCCAGATACATGAATGTTTTTCACTGGAGAAGGGGGGAGAATGTTCCTCCTTAAGGTGCTAGCCACAGCTTTGCTAGTAAAGTTCTCTGGCAGGTGCACAGAAGCAGCCATGACTGGTCAGCTTCAGAAAAGTTAATATAGCTACAAGAAATTTCAATTTCCATACAATTTCTTCATGCACATCTAAAAACTGAATAACCAGCAGCAGTTTAAGTTCTTACACCTCCAAAATCATCCCTAAAACTGTTAAGACAGGGATCTTGCAGACCATCAAAAAAGAGAATGCAAAAGAGGTAGTACTTTTAATCCCGTAGATGTTCCATGTCAGAATTCTTTCCAGTCTCAAGAAAAGAAAAGAGAAACAAGATAGGTAAGCTTTCAAAGAGTGAAACAGGTCTTTAACACTCATAATCTCCACTAACTGGAAACCCTTCCTCCTCTACCTCTGCTCAGGATAACAAATACACTGTGTGGCACAGCACTGCCAGGTCCGTCTGTCTACTCAGATCTTCCCTTGGCTTACAGTTTAAGGTATTTATGGAAATATAGTAACATCAGACATACACAGATAAACAGAGATGCATTTAAAATATAGCCAGGTTCACAGTATTTGCTCCTTCCCCATCAATTTAGGTTTTATTCCATTATCCTAGCAAAATTAGACCTTCAGACAAGCTGTTCAGTGACTGCTAAAACCCTCTGTTCTGTAACACTGATGACAGTAATTGGAGGTGGGGAGGAAGGGAAGAAAGAAATTAACTTCTCATTTAAGGACATACAGTACTGCCTGCCTGCCTCTGCTTCCACTTTCACCGAAAAATTTGCAGAGTCACACGTAGACTTTGTGAAAGAACAGTCATGTCTTAAGACACAGATTCCAAAACCCCATTTTCTACAATCATGAATGACCTACAGAGAAAATTTCACCAAATTAACAGAAATATGGAACACCTCTATTAGAAAAATAACGTAATAGGTAACCAAGCTTTTCCTCAAGCTTTCATTAAACCAATTTAGAAATTATCAATTAATAATTTATACATCTTACCTGTTTTTTTCTTGAAGTTGCCTTGGGCAACAGACTGGCTGACAAAACTGATGCAAACGGCGAGCAACACAGCTCAGGAAAAGGATTTGGAATTGATGGGATCTCCAAAATACTGACATCTGTCTTTTTTCTCCTATTTCAACAGAATACATAATATCAAGCAATAATTGTAACAACTGCTGTTAAAATTGCAATATCCAACCATAATACATGAAATTCTAAAGCACTAGTACCACAATACTTCCTGGTTGCAGCAATTAGCTTTTTTTTGTGCAGTTATTTTATTTAATCAGTAGGCTGAATATATTAACATACAGTGCCTAACACTACTTGAAAGCAATCCAATTATTCAGCTCTGAATATAAAGTTGTTTGAATATGCGCAAGTCTTTGCACAGTAAGAGCACAGATATATTTATATTGGCTTCTAAGGACATTAGTAAATATTTTGTTGTCCTTGTGTTTATGCCATTCTCTATGTACACATATTACAACAATGGATGCATGTAACTTCTCAGTAAAACTTCTCAAGCACATCACAACAGTATTTTAAACAAACAGAAACTTTTTTTTCACCAAAATCAGGAGTCAAAGTCACCAATAAGGCAAAATGATGCAAAATTATATGTTCATTTCTGTTTTCAGTTAGTTTGGTATTTGAATCTCCACAGGTCCATCATAAAATAAACGTATCAATCGTGGCTGGTTACTTAAATAGGATTGTGTCAGAAGTATCACCAAGCACCATTTGCAAGAGTAGTGAAGATAATCACTATGGTACTTGCTGAAGAGCTCAATTATGCACTGGTTTAAAGTATCACATTAATAATGTGGTTGTTTAGACTGCTGTGTACATTACAGTGCATGGTTTTCTTGCATAAAATATTGAACAGCACTTTGTCTACTTGATTTCATTTGGAAACCCAAGCCCCTGAAGTACTTCTGTCTACCAAGGCGTGTGAGTGGATGTCTCCAAGATTAATATTTTACTTTATTACCTTTTTTATTATCATTACAGATTTCATATACTACTTGGTACAAAGAAGGGAAAACCATCAGAGTAAGGTAACGATACAGAACGAAAATGCTTTTAAAGTGATATTTAGCTTGAGAAGGACCAAAAAATCCTGTATGCAGGGTTTTAAGATTTTGTAAACTTCAGTCTACCAAAACTCATCAGATGCTTCGTAAAAACCCTAGCTCATAGCTTCCTTTACTAAGAATAGAGACCAATGCCTTTCAGAACAGCCTGAGAGGTAACAAACAGGGTGCACACCGCTGATAGAAATTGCAGTGGCATCGCTCACGGTGAAGCGGTTTATCTCACGAACATTCTGAGAAAGACACTGCAAGGATAAAGTAGCGGGTGGCTCAGCCTGACAAGACAGGCTCGGCACCTCCGGCTCCTTTCATCTCAAACTCGGAAACCTCCAAAGAAAAAGAAAAAAAAAAAAAAAAGAAGAGGGGGGGGGGGGGGGGGGGGGGGGACACACATGCATCTGCAGCGGAGAAAGTGTCTGCAGGGCCGGGAAACAACTTTTGCGCTCCAGGGAGGCGCGGGCCGGTCCCGGGCCAGGCCGTCCCCCTCCCGCGCTTCGCCCCCTTCCCAAGCCGCCGCACCCCCGTCCCCCAGCCCCGCGTCCCGCCCGCAGG
>WEIV01027164.1:19588-51068 GCA_013390005.1 Calyptomena viridis | reverse complement strand
GCCTGAGCCGTGACCTCCTGCCCGGGGCCGTGCACCGCCGGACGGGCCTGGCAGTCCACTCAGCGCCTGACAAATCATTTACTAAGCTGCCCCATCCCTCTGTGTATCGGGAATTTATGGTTACGCCTTGAAGAAACAAGGAACGAGCGAGGCCTGGTGACAGACCCATTACCTTGTGATAGAAAAGCGCTTCGTGGGCCGGCTGAGCTCGGGACCCTCAGCCAGCCACAGCTCCGAGGACAGCAGAAAGTGAAAAGCTTTTCCCTCGTGCCCTGGGTTCCTCCACAGCAGGCTGCTCCTGCCCTGTTTTTTGTACACAGAAACCTCAGTGGAAATTCCATGGTCGTCCTTACCAGCGTTTATCCTATTTCAAAATATCACCTTGCTGTATGAAGACCAGTTTGATGGTACTAAGCAGAGGGTGGGTAAAATTGTGTAAGTCAGTCAATTTGATGGTCAGAAAATGAAAGTCTGGCCCCTGGTAAAGACAGCTGTATGTAGAAACCTGACTGTCCTTGTCATGCTCAGGGCCAGTAATTGAGATGTCAGACTGAAAACATAGAATGTTTTGGGGCAAGTGCTTTGCTGTTTTCCTGATCCCTGAAGAAATCATCATATACAAGCCAAAATTTCAATTCTGGAGAAAGATTTTTCAGTCATAGAAGCAATACTCACAGTTTTCATTTTGGCTGAGTCACGGATGATTTTGCAGGACATTTATTTTCAATGAAGTGAAGGATTCCTTGTCCCCTGAACAGCTCATTCTCTTATGCTGACAGCAGAAGTATGAGTTGATTAACAGTTCTTATATACAGAGTCTGGCACATATATCAGGAATTTTACAGAGCCAAATAATTTACTGGGTTTGCTCGTTTCTTGTGAACAGCTCTTTTAACACAACTGCACAGACTAGATCACTGGGGTTTTCACCTAATTGATTCACGGACATAAATGTGGCATGTTAAACATCATTGTCTTCAAAAGAATAGAAGGTAGGACAACTGGTATAGGTGCTCTAGGAAGAAAACTGAGGTCAGGAAGACATAAAAACCTGCAAATGGCAATTATATGCTGATATTCATCAGCATTTAAAAAGTTCAGCCACGAAAAGAAAATACATTTTGACTTTTTACCTAGTCTGTGCAACTTGTTACATAGCTGCAACCTGACATACATGACACGTTTTTGTGTCTTTGGCTTACTCATGTAATTGTTTTTAAGTGCCAGGCAAATTTAAAAAAAAAACCACAATTAGAAGGAATAATAGCAAATAAATACTTCTATTTTTCAAAATAACTTTGCTAGGAATCTAATTAGTCATGACAGCAACAATACCACTTGTAGCAAAGATCAACTAAAAAATGTAATGCTATTATAATTTTACTTGTACGTAGTAAAAAACAAACTGACTTAATTTTTTTTTCACTCTCTCATAGCCTGTCCTGATACTTGTTGCTGTCAGTGCTTTCTGTGAGAATAGCATTGTTTGAGGAAAATACAGTCAGTGGAACAGTGAGGCACAGAAGGACCTACTTGATTGTTCCAGTGTAGCATTGGAAATGTTGCATAGGTGAGAATGTGAAACTAAAGGTTCTCCTGACTTAATGATTCTTTTTGCAAACAACTCTAAAACAAAAAAGTCTTTCTGAGCTTGGCTAGAGATACCTGAGAACATTTGACCTAGAATCTGTTCAAGTGTAACCTTTTTTAACTCTTTGTTTGAATAAGTACTAACTTGGTAATCTCTGAAGAATTAATAGAGTTGATATTAAAAGGCTGGCAGATTCCTGCTAAATCCTGACACCAAAATATTGATTGAGCTGCATGACTTGGTTTCCTTTTCATCATAAATGCACCTAAACTGTCTAGTGTGGTTTTTGATACTTTTTATGCTTGTGCAGCACAGTGGTTCTTGTCCTAAGACTTACAGTTTCCCTAAAACTGAATTTTTGGTCTGTCTTCAGTACTCAACTCAGTAGGCTTTTGGGTTTTTTTCCTCCTTTAACTTAATTTTTGTTAGTCCTAATCAGATCCAGATAATTAAAATATATGTTGAGAAAAACCTCAATGGATTCAAGCTATTCGGTATGCACCCCACTTCCAGAAAATCAAGCTCTCCAGTTCTCAAAAGCCTGTGTGCTATTTAGAATCACACTTGATTAATGTGACAAAATGATGCCTCTAATTATTATTTAATGTAGAGTAAACGTTCACAGTTATTCCTGACAAAGTGAAAGTTTAAAAAAAGTCCAAGCCACCTGTGATCATCTTTAAAAACTGTAGAGGGTTTTTGTTGGATTTTTTTTCATGTCACCTGTTTACACATTCCCCCTTGCTTTTATCAAAATATTCACAATATGGTTTTGTATGTGTAATGGGTTTACCATAAAAAGCTTCACTACAATTTCTTAAAGATGGTTACACTAAGAAAACTAGTATCATACCTTGACACCATGTGAAGAAAAATAATGCAGGTAACTCCCAAAAATGCCAGGAGTGGAAGGATTTAGGAAAATTTATTTTGCAGGCAAGAACAGTAAGAAAACGTAATGGCGTGTACACCAGGCATGAAAGAATGCCCTGCTTTTCCCTCTCTCTCTGGGCCTTCTTAATGCCTTGCCTGGCTCCACATGGAGTGGCCTCCAAGGTTGTCTGTGAAAATGTTACCTTTTCAGGGAATTAACTCCTCTGCAGGCAGGAGAAGGAAAAACACCAAGTATCTATTGGAAGAGGTTTCTTCCAGGTGGCAAACGCTTTCGTGAGCAACAGAAATTTGTTATCTCCTTGAATTAGGTCTTCCAAAAAAGGTTTCTATACCTACACGCTGTCTTCTGTCATAGCCACAATAATAGACAAAAGAATTATCTCTGCTGAAGTACTAGACTGAAGCCACAGAAATAGCTACTTCTTCCAGTGCAAGGATAACCAGGCAGTAGCCTTGTCTCCCCATACAATGTTTTCTCTAAAAGCCCCCCAAAATAGATTGCATCAGTAGTAGTGAAGCAGAATCACCTCAAAAAAAAGTGATATTTTCAGTAGAAAAGCCATGCCCCAATTTGTGTGTATTTGTTATCTTAATGGACTTATGAATATGTTGAACACATATCATGATCCTGGTACAATGAGCTGTGCATTCTTGCTTCTTCTTGAGCATTTCAAAAGCCCGTTTTTAACTTTGAAAATGGGCCCAAGTACTTCAGGAGAACCAAATTAACCCAGTGAGTATGAGCAGAGATGCCACTAGTTAGCTTCTTGGCAGCAGTGCAAAAGTCTTTGAAAAGTATCTGTGGTTGAATGTTCTGTGAGAAGTTTTCCCTATTATTGCTCACATTGAATGTTAAGTTTAGAATTATTATTAAAGTGTGTATCTTTTATTGCAGATAAGAAAAAAGGTTCCAAGGCATTAAATGAACACCACCAGTCTCAGTCATTTCCACCAAGCTGCTTTTCAGCCTGATTTGAAACTCACTCAGTAACATAAACTGCAGCACAGTAACACACTGATGTTTCCCCTGACTAAATTCTCTTTCTCTGTACTTGCTATCAAGAAGCAGATTTGCACTTGTGTTTTCTGTTGTTGTTGGGATTGGGATTTTGAAAAGTATGAATCCTTTAGCGTGCTTTCCTAAGAAACTTGAGTAGAGGGATGGATTTTATGGCTTTGACAACAGTGTTTGCTATTTCAATTGCAAGTTCTGTGATTCCCTGTGACAGCTTTATCCTCAGACAGAACATCCCCCTCACAGAATTTTGCCTTGAACTGTAACACAAGATCAGAATTAAATCCTGTGCGGGGTTTTGAGAATAGGAATGATACTCTTCAAATCAACCAAATCAAATCAGCTCGAGGGCTTATGATTTCTGAAAGGTCATTGTAGCTAAGAATAAGTAATTAGGTTCAGTGTAGGGTTGACTGGGTGGCATGCAGGGCTTGTAAGACACAGGTCAGACAATGTGACATACTGGCTTCTGCTCCCTTGCACTAAGGCTGGATGAAATCAGTCATTCAGCAACATCTATAATAAACGATGCATTAGGTGATGTGATCTGCACTGGCTAACCTTGAACTCCTGTAAGGCATAAAGTTCCTTCCTAGAGAGAATTGTAGTAGTCCAGGGCGAATATTACATATGTATGGGTTACAGGGGCTAGGTCTGCATCTAATGGTGGTTGAAGGTTGTCAATTCACTTCCAGAAATAACTGCAGCAGTATATTATGTGGTTCATTTGCCCATAACTACCCAGAAGATTACATCTAGTCTAGTAGATGTTGTGGTACTAAGGGTAGTTATGGACAAATGAACCACATAATATACTGCTGCAGTTATTTCTGGAAGTGAATTGACAAGTGGATGACTTTAAACATCACATAAATTATAAACTATTTAGCTAAATTAAACAGGCAATGTTTCACAACAGCAGAGGACTGCTGATACTTTTTACAGCTCTGTTTCTGGAACTCCACCTTAAACAAAGAACTTAATTTCTGACCTTATATGCCTTCAGAATCCTGAACAAAAACATGTAATTATTATGGAGGGAAGGTTGCAGCTGCCTATGCTATCTAGTACTCTTTGTGTTTATCCAGCACACAGAAGTTCAGTTTCCATAATGTGAGTTGTTGGGAAATCACATTCAAGATCCTTAACACTAATCATTTTGTAGAGTGAGAAACAAAATACAGGCACTAAAAAAACAAAACAAAACACAACACCAAATCCAAACAACCAAATGCACAAAAAAACAAAAACAAACCAACCAAAACCACCAAAGACATGGAAAAGAACCACAAAAATCCCCCAAGAAATGTAGAGCTAAAGTGACTTTTCACAAACAGCCACACAGTCTCAGCCATTTCTGAGCTGCTGCCAAGGACACTGAAACAGTAGAACCAGACAAAGCACAGTAAGACTCTCCAGATATATGCAAAGAGGAAGACAAATGTAAAGTTCCTTTAAGCTAAAAGAAATAACATACCTGGTCAGACTCAAGGCAGGCAGCATTCTACTTTTGTTGTCAAAGTACAAGGCTGATGTATGAAATTTAAAAACAACATGAAATCTGTATTTTGAAAGATTGAGAATTGTATTGAGGATTTTTTGCCTAAATGCAGGCAATACCAATTTAGATACCTATTTTACCATACCCAAACAAGGCATGGATTTTCCATTCATCCTGTGACACGTGACTGTCCAATGTGGATGTTTCAGATATCATTGTGTATTAAATATGGCACCAGACACTTGTATTCAGGTGCCTGAATTTCACTCATATTGTTTCTTTTCTGCTTCTACAACATGCAACTCACAATAGACTATCCATGACTTCAAGAAACAAAGTGAAAGTCTAGTAACATTGAACATATTGCAGTGTGAAACCAGATTTTGGAAGTTTTCATCAGATCTAAAGAGATTTTTCTCTAATTCTGAGAACAGTAAGAAATTTAAAATGTGTTTATATGCATATCTGCATACATGTGAGGGGAGAAGGAATTTTTGTCTTCCAAAATCACTAGAAGAATTCAGCCCAGATTTGCACCCCTAAATTTGCACCAGCCCTGGCTGAGCAAAACAATTTCCAAATCAATCTACCTGTGCATGTGCAACTTGGAGTACCTTGAAAATGGGCTCTGAAATGGAAAGCTCTGCTGAACCCTGATGATGGAGTCATTATGTTCCTGCCAAATGACAGAAACCAAACAAATGCTTATCAGTCCTGCTGGAATTCCTAAGGTAGTGCCACTGTACGATAACATACCTGCCACCATTTTAATACATCACCTGGTAGGATATTTAGTACTCTTTGGAGTCAATTAATCACACAGAGAAGGCCATTTGCTCTGTCTCAACTTTTTCTAAGAAATCTATATTCAGGAAATGAGGTATTCAATAAACCTTTGAAAAATCAACCTACCGTTCATCTTTTAAAAGCGTTGCAATGACTACTTGGAAGTTATTGTATTAAAAGGTTATTAATGCAAACCACTGTGATTCAGGAACCCTATCTAACAACGACAATCTCAGCACTTATTATGGACCTAATTATCACAACATCAGTGCACCTAACATTTTAATGTATTTATTTCTTTCATACGGATGAGTAAATGTTTGCATCTTTATGGGCCTGAACACATTTAAAAATTAACCCTACATGGGTATTCAGAGTACCTGACTTTAGACACTATACCACGTTAGGCTGGCCATCACCAAGGAGAAAAACAGAACATTCCAGGGGTTAACTAAAAAACACAGGGGTTTAGCACTGACAACCATCCAAGAATAACATTTTGTTTCCTCTGAATACATGGGAAACCTAAGGAGAACTGTCTTCTGACTTGAGCATCTCAGTTTGTTGTTGAAAATTAGACAATGCAATTAATTTGCTAAGTGATTTTCTAAAAATTTAATGGAACTTGTGGCTGAGTAAGGACTGCAAACTCTGAGTTCAAAATTAACAATTAGGCTGTCCTTCTTTGTATAATGAAGGTTTCTTGTTTCTAAAAATAAGAAAAGGAAAAATGCATTAATACTTTGGTACTCCAAACAATAAATCAGCTTTCAATCTGTCTAAAAGGCAATTTTCCTTTGAGCTGGAGAAAAAAGTAATTTTTCCTTTGATTTCATGTTTATTGAAGCTGTGCTCTGGAATTGTTTAGTAGCTACTCTATTTCACTTAAAAAGTGTTTTTTTTCTAATAGTCCTAATTTTACCATGACAAATAGAACAATTTCATAACACTAAATGTAAGCAACATTCTAGCTCACTTTTGTGTATTTATGAAGGAGATATTACACAATACAAGATCATTCCAGACAATTGTGTTACACATAGTGGCCCTATAAATTCTATTTAACAGTCAAAAAGTATTACAAAATTTCCCTTGGGGGTAGGAGGAGTGAGAAAAATGCTGGCTACTGAACGGGTTCATAAATAATTTGCACCTGACTTCAAAGAAATCTAACATTTGATGTATCTGAAGCAATTGGGAAGGAGTACAAACAGAGATCATATCTAAAATTAAGAAAATTGTTATAGCCACTCAGCCCTTTTAAGTTCAACCTTCAGTGTTCTCCTTCATTTCCATAAATTTACCTCAATCCATTATATTTGTCATTCAAACATGAGCAAGCAAAATGTTTTTGGTTTTGTTTTTTTACATTATTTGAGCTTACTTTATAAAACAGTGACAGTGCAGTTTTCAGACTTCAAACCCACTTGAGCTTTTATCCTATCATTCAAGAAGAACTACCAGACTAATACATCCCCTTTTCATAATGTCCAGGTCTTTGTACAGCCACACTAGACATATATTTGGTATACTTTCTTATGACTGAATTTCTGTGCTACTGGATCTCTCAAGATCACATTCCCATTCCACAGATGGACTAAGAACACAGTCATACTTCTGTCAAATTCAGCACAGCATATGATAAAGAATTTGTAGTAATTTTATGCTTTTGTGTTGTCACTATGGGCTCTGGGAGGACAGATAGTAACTAATCTGGCAGAAAGCCTACTGGTAAAAGTTCAACCCATTGATAATCTCTTACAGAATTTTAACTAGCAAAATGAGTTTGAGGATTCATCTTCCTGTGGCAACTCTTCAAGACCTCAAGCCCATTTTAGCATGTTGTCAAGCCATGGCCACAAAGCCAATATCACATAGTAATCATACTAAAGCCAGGATGTATCGCTGAGAGTGATACATGAAACTTATTAACTGATATATTGTATTTTGTGCAAATTCCTTAACTAAATTCCAAGTGACACTGCCCAGCCTGCATGGTTTTAGTTGGAAAAGTTATTTCGCAGTGTAGCTGGAGGACGCCCCTTGAATACTGCATTTGATCCAAATGTAATTGCAGTTCAGCAATGGGTGAAGAGAATTAATTCTTGCATGAGCTAAGTTTTGTCTCATTGCAATTTAGATTCAGGCAAAAACTGGTTTGAGTTTCCATGGGGAGTAAGAAGTCTAATCTAATCTAAGACTTCCAAACATTTTACTTTTAAAGTGTCTTTGAAAGAAAGGTGTCTTCTAATATCTATTATAACAGTCCCTTCAGAACATTTCTTCTTTTGTTTATTTGAAGGGAAAATCTGCCATTAAGTGATTTATTAAGATATTAAAACCCCATTCCATTTTCTGCAGAGTTTGGCTGGCTCTCAGGCAAAAACGTAGGCTTCTATTATAACATATTGGGAGCTTTTAGAACCAAAGCAATTCATAATAAATTTATTCAAATTGACACATTTCTGGTTACAATGTCTTCATTATTTCTTCAGAGTTATGAAACATGAATTATACTACTGTAACCACAGTACTAGTCAAGGAAATCTAATTTGCTGTGAAGTCTGTTTGTACAGTCATCATGTAGCTCAAGGCACACATTTGATTATTTTGTTGTACTCTCTTATATTGGTGTTATTCCAAAGGCTATGGTGATATTATTACCTTATTACATCTAATTCTAAAAAATATTCTTGCACAGCAGGTTCTAAAAATATATAGCTACACAACAAATTAGAAATAACTACATCACTAAATTCTATTAGGTATACTTTGAAAAGCAGTGTATTTCAGATTATTTTATATATTTCAAACTTTCTCTTTAAGCCAGACATGCATTTTATTGTTATAGCCAGCAAGCCAGCCAATATTTTATTCAATTCAAATTAAAGCTGAATTAAATTAACACAGCATAGAATTCCTGAATTCTATCCTGCACGAACACTATCATTAAAATGAACAACATATACCAAGAAAGAACTTTTTAAAGCAAAATGAAAAGGTTCTCCATAAGTATCTTTTCTAATACTTTATTTATTAAATTCTCCTAACAAGAACAAAGTGAATTATAATTAAAAAAAAAAAAAAAGCCGATAGCCTCTTTTACAGCTTCTTAGGATGGAAAGATTTTTTCTCTCTCACTTTACTGTCAGAAGTGAAAGCCTGAGCTGCAATTATTAAAGGTCGGAATTTGCATTTTTCAGCAATCCAGAGAAATGAGAGCAGCTATTGTTATGATCATTACCATTACAAAGTTCTTTGTCTATAGATCTTCTAACAAAGTTGTTGGCCAGCTGTTTGTTAGATGCCTTGTCAGTCATCAGACAATCTTATAGTAGATCACAAAGAACAGCAAATTAAAATGATAGTTTCTTATAGCTGGTAAATTCTCTATAAACTAAAGTAAGTGGACACAGTGCCTAGTGCTAGAAGCTAATGCAGGAAACTCTCAGAAGCTAAAGATATATTAATGGATTTGTTTGTAAATAGCTGGTAGGATTTTGTCTCCAAACACAGCTCTCTTTCCCCCTAGTCCTTCTTGTTGAGACAGCTGGACTGGATAACCTCACAGAACTAAAAGCTCCCCTAAGCCAAGACCTTTCAAGCTTAGTCTGTTTTGAACAGCTCTTTGAAGACAAATATTAAAGTCAAAAAGACCATTGATAAGACCTTGCTGGCCTGAACTATCAGTGAGAAGGGTTAAGAGAACAGAGTGCAAGATCCCTTCTAGAGTAGTAGAAAAGGGTGCCTCCTCTGCCAAAAGTCAGACCAGTTTAGATGGTTCTTTGGGTAGCTAAGCTGATGGAGTAAATTAGGCAATGTCAGCTTTATTCTGTGAATGAATCTTTACAGACCTGCCATGGAACATGTCCAAAACCAGCTCAAGCAGACACCATGAAACAGTATGTCAGGAGCTTATCTGCTAAAAGATATCAGGAAAAGTGAAAGCCAAGGAGAAGTTTACTGTTCCTAGAGACATTTGGAGTATGCATATATTTATTTCCATTTTCCCTTACAAAGTGCATTACTTGTATTATTTTTCATTGTGATCAGATACGTTCATATCTAGTTTTCGTGTGGAGTCAGTCTGGAAAAGAGAGTCTAGCATAACGTCCTCTGACAAGTCTCTGCCCTGCTTAAATACTGTTGTGGTAGCAGTTACTGTGGAAGACTTCAGTGGAGGGCCACAGACACTGGCAACCCTGTACAGAGCCTTCACCCCAGGGCCAACCAACTACCCGTGTCCAGTGTGCTACAAGGTAGAACAAGGGCGGTGATGTGAGGCAGTGGGTCCTCATATTTCTCTAATTGTTTGGAAGTGAGGCAAGATTATATTCCTCTGCACAGGCAATCAACACCATGGGAATAAGTGTTTGCTTCCTGATCCTGCACATGATGGGAGAACAGCTGAAAGACAGCGTCTGCATTTGGTGTAGGTTCCCTCACCATTTTTTTTTCTACTCTGGCAGACTGATGGCATGGCCACTCTTCAAAAGCTCTTGGTATACCTTTCTGTGCTATATATACACTGCAGGTGAGTTACAGATGTGCTAAAAGCACCTCCCAAATCCATGAGAGGTGGTGTGGTGTGACACTGTGGTGAGACAGGCATTGTGGAGAACTCTTCTGAGTCTGCTGTGGGCAAGATACTCTGACCTGAAAAGGTCTTCTGAACTGCTTGGCAGCTGTCAGATAGAGCAAGTGAGGTATTGCCATTGTTCCCAGAGTTCAGGGAATTAATGCATTTCCAGTGTCTGGCTGCTGCATAACTAAGCAAACAGAAACAATTTAACAGCTACTGTAATTTGTTTTCATACCAGGATTCCATTTTTCAGGGAGTAATAGTAAGAATATATCAAATTGTTGACCCTTTGCAAGCAGGCTTCAACATAAATTAATTGTTGTGTAAAAAAATGAATTTTATGTTTACAGTGCAATTTGTCATTGAAATGGAGGCTCAATTAGAGTCTCAATGATTTACTAAAGACATTTTAAACATAATGTCCAAACAATACTACATAAATTAAACATGATGTAATTGAGTGTAACACTAAGTGGCTCATCACTGTTGATTCATGTGGAAATCACTGAAATTTTACTGATCATTATGCATTCATTCAGTATTAATATAGATACCATATGTGCTTCCATAGGGATTCTACTGTTACTAAGCATTCATTAAGTTTTAATGTACCATTAAAAAGGCATCAAAAGACCCATCTAAAAATACTGCCACAAAGGCAGTTCATTTAAAGAGAGTTAAAGCAGCATGTTTCACTTTAACATTGCAATACAAAGTAAGTTAATAATGAATCAGCAGAAATAGTTCGGGAGAAAATAGTGTTTGATTGCAAACCAGACTACAAAGAATGTTTGAACTAAAGGCAGTACATTCTCTCTGTATTTCTAGACAGCTACCTGTATTTGTAGGCAAAAGTACTTATCGTGCAAGTACATCGTCTCTAATTTGAAACTAATAAGCAACAATCACATTAAACTAAGCGACCTATATATCATATTTATCATATCCTTAAGGTTTTAAGGTCTTTTGTTTACTGGCCAGAGAACTGAAAAGATCACCTGTGAATCAGATGATCACATCTGTGAATAAATAGGACTTAGCAAGGTTCTATTGAGCTGGATATTTAGTGTTTCAGAAGTGTGACCACAAACTTTTCAAACTCAATTTGTAGAGAATATACGTATTCTGCAGGTGAATTGCTGTAGCAAATGCTGCAAAAGGAGGCAGATTCAAAAAATAAATGTGTTTAAGAGAAATATCCTCTTCCCAAGATATTGAGATAAATGAAGCACGAGGCATGTTCAGACCTAGACTTTGTTTTGACAAACCTCTATGACATCAAATTGATAAAATGGCGAAAGTGTACAATTCTCAAATGCCTATGTTATATAAGGATATGAGTGGCACAGAGAACATGATGGGGATTGATGAGTTAATGTCTCTTTCAGAAAAAGAATTGGAAGGGATTAAATTAAGCTGCAAATTGGAAGTTCACAAACAAACAAGATGGTTTTTCAGAAAGCGTGCCATTAAGTTAAAGAACTCAGTGTCACACTGTACTGTGTCACTCCCCAGAATTTACAGGTGTTGAAAGGATGAGTTGCCAAATTCTTGAACAAGACTCAGATTATTAAATATATAGAAATCATCTTCACTTTGGCATTCTCCGAGTTAAAAATTGTTGACAGCTGAGCATACCTGGAGTATTACTTTGCATATTTTATTAATCTTATGTTTCTCCCTAGGCATTAATTTTTGATCTTTGTCAGAAGCCAGGTAACAGGTTAAAAGAACCCTCAGTTTGACCCAGTATAGCCATTCTTCCATTATGCTCTAAAGCTAGAACAGACTATTGCTTGGAGACACAATGATTAATCTTGCCTTCATGTAGGAACTTCTGTGTTGAAACATGGTTATGTCACCCTGAGCAGTCTTCCAATTTTTTTTTCACTCCTTTAATCTGTGTTGACATGGGTTCTAAAGGTCTTATAACTCTTTGTNAGTCTTCCAATTTTTTTTTCACTCTAAAGGAGCCCCATTCCTTTAATCTGTGTTGACACGGGTTCTAAAGGTCTTATAACTTTTTGGTTTATTCTCTTTCACCAAAATTGCCTTCCACTGTTAGATTAGCAATCCAGCGAGTCAGAATTCAATCTTAAATATCTGCTGCTTTTAACTGTCTGGTTTTCGTTGGTTTTTTTTTTTTCATTTGGAGATTCATTTGATTCCTGCTTATGTTGCTTTTTGCCACTGATGATCAGGCAATTCACATTTCAAATCACTGCCAAACTACGTTTTTAAAGTAATGTAATAGTTACATAAAATAAGACATAATTTCCTTTTCCTAACAATATGGTCTAGCAGACCACACTTTGCACCTTCTCAGCCTTTTATCTTTAGTTGGCACCAAAGACTATGCCTTTTACATCTACTGAACTTCCAAAAACGTCTGATAGCCTCAAATATTTATTTTAAATCATGAATTTATTTTTTTAAAAGGCATCACTAGCAGACACAGTTTGAATAAAATTTAAAAAAAAATGTAACCATTTTCAGGTAGAGCCCTGAAGCCCACTTTCCCCTCTCTCAGGGTTCCTTTTCCTGATGGGCCAGCCCCTGGTGAACTCACGCCTGTGTCTTACGGTAGCTTCTGTTAAAGCTCTTAACACAGCTCACGGTAGAGCATCTTACACAAATGTGTAAGTGGGATGCCATGTAGTTACCAGCAGCTACAAAAACTCACAAACTGGAATAGCCTCTCTTTCTACCTCTCAGTTGTCTTGATAAAGGGAGACCCAGGTAAACAGTGCCTCTGAGACATTTCTGTCCTCAGCACACTGGAGATGGTCAAAACATGCCAGCTCAAAGATCTGGGACCACCAGCAGCTCGACTGCCTGTGGGCTGCCTCCCAACAGACCTTCTGACCATTCAAGACCATTCAAGAATTAGCCCTCCTACTAGTGCAGCTTTTGATAAGGTTTAACAGTATGATAATCCTTGAAAATGAGGCACCTAACTGTGCACCTGTCTGGATGCCCATCTTTCTCCCAGTTCTCTGCAATTTAAAAAGGAAGTCTTCTGCAATCCACTTCTTCATCCTTTGCTTCACCTCTTGGTTTCACTTATGCTGGAGTTCAGGATTGCAGCAGCTTGGTATACATACCACAGGGATTTCCTTGTTTGGCAAGTGCACTTTGTAGCTGCAGGTGGCCCAATACACTTCAGTTTGAAAAATGCAAGTGCTTAATTAGCTTTTAGCAATTGAAGAAATGAAATAGTGTCTGCTGATGGGACCAATCATACTGTTTAACAAAAGCGACCAATTGCAGCTTTTCCTGCATTCCATCTCCCTATTTAGTCCAAGTATTTAATTTAGAAAACTGCAATCAGGTTAATTATTTAAAATATTATTTTTACTGTATTTTTGATAACTCAGAGCTATATAAAGCCTGAAGTAAGTGCAAAATAAATTCATTTTTCCTTGCTTTACCACTGAAGTGTGATTGTAACCATCATGACTTCTTGGTTAGGATCACATTGGGGAAAAAAAAATGAAAAAGAGAGGTTAAGCAAGCAGGCAGACAGACACATATAGCTGAGGGGAAATCATGAAATTCTGAGTCCAGCTATAGTTTTTTATTTTTTTTAACTAGAATATATTAACCATTAGTAAGTACTCTAGTCGTTAATGTACACCAGCACTAGCACACTAAGTACACTAGTCCTTGCAAATAGCCACTGTTGGCCAGATTTATATTTTAACAGCTGTTGCAGCTGCAAGTTCCATGGACTTAACTCTCTCTCTGCCCTGAGCTGATTGTATGCTTCAATGCCTTTACTCCTCTGGATGTTCACTGTCACACACACAAGCCCGGTCTTCAATATTCATGTTCTTTTAACTATTCTGTGACTTGTGAAGATTTCCTTGTATGTGCTGTATTTCAGCATGTTCTTGTCGCTCTAGCAATGATGATATCAAATATCACAGGCAAAGCAAGATCTGCCCTACTTAGTACTCAGAACAACTGGTAAAATAGATGAAGAGGCTGAAGAAAACTTATTCCATCAGCATGGAAGACTAGGAATTTCTGAAGAATACATTCTAGTCTTATTTTACATGATATATATGTAAAGTGTCATTGTTTTGTTATTTGTATTAATAGCAACCGAACTCTCTCTCAGTAAAAAGTGGGCATCAAGGGTACTGTACCAGTTGTTCTGAGGAGTGAGTATTCAAATGACTAAGAACAAATGCAAGAATTAGCTTTCCACCCTAGGACTAAACTCCTACACCTAAACTCGTGTTTTAAGCGTCGTTTGGGAATGTCCAGATACTCATAGAAAGTAATGCTTTAGAAATCACCAAGCAGATAATTTGTTGAAACAGAAGACAGTTGTTCCTTACACAGAACAACTGCTATCAACACAACAGCTACTAAAAATACCCTCATTGTACAATCACAAACTGTTAACTAGTAAATGTCACTGACATTTGTGTATAATGACACTGTCTTGGGGTGACTTTATGATTACCCCATATTCGTCTCCTCTATGCCAGGAGAAAAAAAAAAAAATGAATCTTGTGCTTTTAAAAACTGAGCCCCAAGAGCGGAGAGAAAAAAACTAGCTAGAGGAATCTTTTCAAAACAATTCTACTGTCTCAAGGTCAATTTTGCTATGTCGCTGTANGGGAGAGGGTGATTGTGGCCTGTTTTTATCAGAGAATATTTATCTTTCTGAATATATTTGTTCCAAACCAGGACAGACACCATATGTTATGGGTACAAGACTGTCCTCAAAGTTTGAGAATTTCACAGAAGAATTAGCAACTTACATCCAAATTCAAATCTTGTGCATTCTTTCCAGCATGAGAGTTGTATCTATTTCTGTTGGCAACGATACAGCCCATGTTATACATGCACAATCATTCTGAAATAACATTTCCAATACAAGTACTTGTCCTCTTCAGATACAGTTGTTTCTCCTTTTCCCAAAACTAAGAGATTTTCTTCTATCACTATATTAGGAAATGTGGAACATCCTATCCTGCACAGGACTGCATTTTCATCCTTATGCCATTACATGAATGGCTATTAGAAGTTATCAGGTTTTCAGAGTTAAGCTTTTAGTTTCTGGCTTGTACCCACATGCTTCAAAATGATACAGTATTTCTAGAACCCTGAAGCTAAAATGGAAAACATGAAAGGCAAGGAGAGAAGCAGCACTTCCTACTGCAAGACACTGATGAAGAATATCAAATTCACTCAACATCTTGCAGTGGAAAACAAGCTGACAATTTGCCTGTTGATTACTTCTTTGTATATAAACAAGGGAGGAGCAGAAATACATTTCTGCCTGTCCTCAGAAGTGTAGATTCTCCAGATCAAAACACATGAAACGCCTTTTTCTTTACTTCATCCCTTCTCCTTCCCCCTGCCATTATTTTATTTCTTATCCCTAAAATTATTCAGGACACTTATAACTTAGTCCACTAACAGTTTTGGTGGTCTTTCCAGAGTGATGGAGGGACAGGAGAAGGAAGTGGTCATCTCCTCTTTACTTAAACACTAGCTGTTGTGAGACTTAATACAGGTAAAATGAGAAAACTACATAACTCTTCCAAATAGCCTCCTTGAAGACATAAACCCACCAAAAATGTAAAGTGCTTGTGTTAACAAATAGGAATAGCTGACAAAAATACAATGCAGCTTTATGTACAATATATTGCAATAGACTATTGACAGAGTTTCTGTGTTAGTCCCCATGCCACACAGCTCTTTCAAGAAAGAAAAAATGAAATTAAGTATTTAAATTTATAAGTGTAGTTTCCCATTACTTGCAAATTTTACAGACACCTTTCCTCTCAAAGCTACCTAATCAGAAATTTCAAAGAAAGAAAAAGAAATCCAACTTATCTGTGATTTTCAATTGGATTGCATAAAATAATCTATGTAGAATGCATCCTTTTCAATTAAAAGCTGTAAAACATTTCCACTGGTATTGCTACAGCTTTGCTTTATCATCAAAATAGACTTCATAAGCAATCTGTCTATAACAAGTGATGTTTCAGCTACCCCATCAGCAGCCAAGCACTAACATCACAGCTTCTGAACCTCAGACCACTCACAGCACCCACAAACAGTTGTCACGCCTGTGATTATGGCAGCTCTGGTCCAAACACACTATTTTGACTTCAATCTCACATTCTGTTAATACAGACAGACAAATTAAGACATGTGTTCCCTTCTGCAAAGAGCTCTATTTGTTTGGCTACCAACCCATCTACTTAGTCATTTACAGTTAGTCTTCAACGTAATTGTAGTTGTCCAACACCTGATAGACACAGCCTGGCCAAGCATTCAAGAAACTACACTCTACTGCTCAACAGCATCTTTCTTTGTTTCTATTTAATAGAAGTCTTACAACCTTCTTGGCAATTGTGTATTAAAAGAGGATTCTAAGCATCTCCAACTGAAAATGTTTGCCTTGGCTGGTAACAGGTGCCTGTAACAAACTTAAAAGTATTCACAGAATCACAGAATATGCTGAGTTGGAAGGGCCCCAAAAGGACCATAGAGTCCAACCCTTAGCCCTGCACAGGACCACCCCCAAGAGTCATATCATGTGCCCGAGAGCATCTTTCAAATGCTTCTTGAGCATTCAGGCTTGGTGCTGTGACCACTTCCCTGGGGAGCCTGTTCCAGCACCCAACCACCCTCTGAGCGAAGAACCTCTTTCTAACATTCAACCTAAACCTTCCCAACACAACTTCAGGCCATTCCTTCAGGTCCTGTCACTGGTCATCACAGAAATCAGTGCCTACCTCTCCTCTTCTCGTCACAAGGAAGTTGTAACTGCAATGAGGTCTCCTCTCAGTCTCTTCTCCAGCCTGAACAGACCAAGTGCCCTCAGCAGCTCCTCGTACGGTTTTCCCTGAAGGCCCTTCACCATCTTCATTGTCCTCCTTTGGACACTCCTCTCTAATAGATGAATGTCTTTGTTATATTGTGGTGACCAAAACTGCCACAATATTCAAGGTGAGGCCGCCCCAGTGCAGAGCAGAGCAGGACAATCCCCTCCCTCAACTGGCTGGTGATGCTTTGCCTGATGCCCCCAGGACACAGTTGGCCCTCCTGGCTGCCAGGGCACTGCTGACTCATATTCGACTTGCCATCGACCAGGACCCCAAGGTGTCTTTCCACAGCACTGCTTTCCAGGATCTCATTCCCCAGTCTGTACATACATCTGGGGTTGGCCTATCCCAGGTGCAGAATCCAGCACTTCCCCTTGTTGAACTTCATACAGTTGGTGCTTGCCCAGTGCTCTGATTTGTTGAGGTCTCTCACAGCTGCTCTTTTTTTACATTTTCATCCTTTACCTAGTATGTGTGATCCCATGCCTCTTGGTCCATATCCATGTAATTTTCTTGTCTTCCTTGGAGATCTTCATGTTGTATGCTACAATAATGCTAAAATTACAAGCAGCTGGAAAAACTAGGGCACTGATTACTGAATACATGTCCCAAAAACGCAGACATCAAGTGGTTTAACATCTTTCAGCTGCAAGTGAGAGGTCTTGCCTTGGACTTACAACCTCTAGTCACAAGAATATTTAAGTTATCTGATGATGCTGTCCCAGCAAAACTGCTCCCTTCTGTAGTGTTGATTTTATTCTTCTGTAGAATAAATCTTAAAAAAATGTATTTTCTATAATAACAACATTTATAGTATCTGTCTTTGCTTTTCTAGCCTTCCTTTATTTACAAAGCCCTACAGTCTGAGCTAGATCAGGATTGCACTGTGCTACACAGATATCTGCTGCTTCTTTAAAGAACTCATAGCAGTAAGGCATAGTGCGCCTTCATTGAGGTCTGCTATTTTCTCCAGACAATTACACTGATATTTCATTTACTTCAGTGTCCTGACTTTCCTTCCTAAACATTTTGACTGCCATGCAAAAGCAAGGAGAAGTGTGGCATAACTAGTTGCCTCCTGTTGGAAGACGTCGTCCAAACTGTAAGTATTCTTGGGCACAAAACTGAATCTGTTTAACCTGCATCCACAACAAAAATTTACTGCTGTCTAACCTGGGCTTGCAGTTAGTAGAAACACTTACTTGAATAAACATGTCAAGTTCATCAACAAGAGTTTCTGTAGTAGAATTTAATAAGAGTGTAAGAAAAAACAAGTTTCTAGAAGCACAATAGCAAGATTTAAAAATTTCTTACACACACATGATGGAAGAAGAGAGAAATTTTGTTAAACAAAACTAGCAATAGCCTCATTGAAGAGTTTCACAGTACTATAGCATGTGTAGACATTTCAGTTAGTTATCAAGCAAGTTCAGTTACACAGATGAGAAACCCTAAAATTCAAGCAAGGTGGTTTTAGTTTCATCTGTTACATAAGATGATATTTGCCTTAAGGAGATCACATGAAAAGATAGTTTATTTTTAACATATGGGACTAAGAAACGTACAGTAGTACAGCTTGGTAGTCAAAATCAAATCAAAACAACAAAGCATGGCTATCTGAACATTCCCCAAAACAACAACTGGATTCCACTGATTTGGTTGAAAAAAAATGAAACATCAAATAGACTTGTATTACCACAGATGGAGATTAAGTTAATTTTATCAAACTTTGGTTACCTTTGCAGAAAATACCATGGTTTGAGAAAAAACCTGTAACCCTCTTGCACCCAAAGTTACAAGCAAGGAGACTTTTCACAGTGCAACCTCTCTCTGGCAGTTACAGATCAGCATATTATATAGGAATGCTTAAAACACAGACTTCAAATATTGCAAAGAACACAGACACTAAAATCCTGGGAGTGAGAGACAATTTTCAAGTCTGTCCCTCAAGACAGAGTGAAATTTAGAATGTAAGCCCCGGTTAGAAAACAGAAAAACGCCTAAACCTCTTCTATCTCACTGTTTTCAAGTTAAGGTTGAATTGCTCTTTTGTGGTCAGACCCTGAAGCAGATATTTTGAACTGCCATGTGGGTTCCTCCCAGCCCTGGGAGGCCTTGATGGAGGCAAGGACAAGGAGGAGATGGAAGTGGTAACACACATTGACAGGAGGCTACAGTACAGGAGAGAAAACAGGAGAACAGCAGTGAACAAATGTTCATCAGCTCTCTTTATGAATTTTTATTTACTAAAATGTTCCTTAAAGGGTTTCAGCATTAAGTTAACACTGTTACTTGTAATCAATAATTGATGCTGTACTAGGAAAGTAATGAGACCTCTTTGAGATTATTGCACAAAAATCTGGCAGCAAACAATTAATAACCCTTTGAAACGCACATATAGATCAGTTTCTGAAACAGTTACAGAATGTTCCTAAAGTACATAATATATATTGTTAAAGAATAGAAACAAAATACAATTACATTTGAATCAAGTCCAGCAAGAAAATATTTTAATATGGCAAATACCCCAGCACTTGCTGCATGCATCCATAATCTAGCTATTTTATCAGGAGCGTGATCATATTTCCACTCCCTCCCCAAAATGTATATTCTTGACAAGAAATTCAAAATAGATAAAATATAACACAAAGCATTTTCTTTTAATATATATTCCCACCTTGGTATTTAATGCTTATTCTATAAATAGACACTCTCTGACACAAGCATGAGTTGTAAGTGCATTATTGTGCTGTTTTAAGACTAAAATATTTTACATTATTAAGTTCAAAGCAGTTCATCCTTTAGTTATACTTCCAGTGAAAAAAATATTTCTTCTATTTTATTATGTATCAAAACTGGAATTTGTATTTAATCAGTGAGTATATGCTGATGACTACTATAATATCTATGTAGTTCACAAAAAAGTATTGCTTATCTGAGTGCTAAGTACTTTATACAGATGCCCAAAGAGGAATGTCATGTAGTGCTACTGTTAAGAAAAGTATTTAAGTAGTACAAAAATTTCCAATAATTTATATCCTGATTTTTTTTGTGTGTGTGCTACCAGGAAAAAATTACAGGAGAGTTAAAAAAAAAATCAAAATACATATCCCAATTACTCTCTGCCAAAGCAACAAAACCATCTATTTTTTAGACATAAAGTATTGCATTTAATTAATATATTCTACTAATTACAATTTTAATTTAATAAAGGAATATAGAGGCAACATGTGGTAGATTTAAGTTCATACAATCTGTTAAAGTAATACACAATTGAAAATTAATGACATGATCTAGAATTCTTAGGCCAATCTGCAATTTCAGCACAGTGCTACATATTGCTCAGTACTGAAGACTAAAATCAAGAATTTTGGATTCTCATTCTATCATAAGCAAAGCTCACCTGCGCCTTCTCTTAAACCTTTTTAGCAGCATAGTCAGCTTTATAAAGAGAAAAAGGCAAAATATTACCATAATTTACATACTCTAATAATCTTTCCAAGGCATCCCAAGACACAGCTTGAAATTCTTATAACCATTGACAAAAATATATTAACATATACTTGCATTTACACTTTCAAAAATTTGTAGTTAGCATTAAGTTGGCCTATGATGCAGTAGTAAAGTGCAAAATATTTGGTATAATATCTAGTGATTAGCTTTTGCTTCTGTGGAATACAAAGGATTAAGCCTGGCTCTTCCATTAACAGCTATGGTGTTTGATGGAGGACCAACCTGGAGGCAGTGGAGAGAAAAAAAAAAAGAGAGAGAAAAAAATGTTAAAGAAATATTAACCTAACTTTCCATAATTTTCTCTCTAGTATGTTACACAGTATTACTTCAAGGAAACAGAAATGCTGTTACTTCAGTTAGCATTTTTCTCATTGCAATCAAAGATCGCCTATATGACTTCTGCACAAAGCATATATGCTACAGAAGTGGAGACATGACATTACTTAAAAACATACTTTATTAAAAACATATTTTATCCCATGTAAAATTCCATGTATAACTATTCAAAACATGAATAATTTCTAGTACTTCTCAGAGATGGTTGTGTAGAAATACTTGAAAAACGTCACTAAACAAAACACTTTTTATTAAATATTGAATAGAGCTGATTCCTTACAAAATCTAACACTCCTTTTCACCATGGTAATATTTCTTTTACCAGAAGCAAACCATAACTTTTAGGATAGATAGCAAAGGTCCAATTTCCACTGGAGCTGCATAAACTGACAATTGTAACAGGAGTTAATGGAGCTGTGGATGATCCACAGCCATGAGAACCACATACCAAAGCACACAGTTTACTAAACACAATGAAAACCTTCTCAAGAGAAAAAATGGTTAAAAAGAAACCTCACTTGATCCATTTTAGGTTAGTAATTACTGAGGGCCCTATGGAACAGGAAAGACGAACAACACAAAAGGCCACAAATCTCAGCACTGCATACTCACAATATATGAAGTAAAACAGAGGGTGAAAAAAATTAGTGGTGCCAGGATTTTATTTTTTTAATGATTCTCACACAGAGGGAAGGAAGCACCTGACAGACCTCTCTTACAGTTCAAATGAATCAGATTATTACTCCTTTTAGTAACTGCAGCACAATACTGGAAGCTGTGAGGTGAACGCATTTTAAAAGTCCTTTCAACACTCAAAATTACTTTTGGGTGCAAATAAGTTATGGGTACAAAATGCTTTATTCCTCTGTCCTACTATTGCCAGTTCTCCATCTAAAGCATAAAATGAGACCATGTTTTTATTAAATTTGCCATAGGTCAAAAAACTTCTTTCTGCTGTCAGACATACCTGTATCACAGCATATGTTCTAGGTGAGAATGAAAAGAACAGCATGTACAATTTTATGTTTGGCCAAACTTCAGTGAGCTCTTCATTACATTTTGTTTGTGTTCTAGGCATTTTTTTGAAGCCTGTTTCAGGTTTATGTGCTGCAGACTGCTCTTCTTTATGGTTACAGTGTCTTCATTATTATAATTTCTTCTTTAAAAGTACAGCCTTCTCCTCACCCCAGCCTCAACAAATATTATGCTGACAAAGGACATCTCCCACCCACAGAAGAGAAAAGGAAGGGGAACACTTACTTAATTATCATCTCTCTCCTCTTCCCCATCCCATTCTTGTACTACACTGATAAAGACTATAGGGGTCAAATTTATGCTAAGAATATTTCTATTAAAAATGAATAACTGCATACTGAAGCTTTTCTTTGTTTTCTTTCAGGTAGAACTATACTTCTTGAATTTTGAAAAGCACATTATGGACTTATTTTCTAGAACACTTACAAGCAACTGGCTCAACAGCCATCCCTATGCATATGTCCCATAGAATCATAAAACAAAATTCACACACTATGGAAAATAAGTAAAGTTCTGTATTATTCAGAAGGTATTATGAATTGGAGGGGAAAAAACACCTTAATAAAAATATATGCAAACAAAATGCAAACAGTATTTCTGGTAAAACAGATAGATTTGACCTCTGACTCTGAACAATACAGCATTTTCTTAAATCTTATGTTTTTAAAGTGGCTTGAGTTAGTGACATGTAGTTAGAAGTAATACTACAGTGTATTATGTACTATTTTTACTGACTAGAGATGAAAAACTATTTGAATATGCTTGTAATTTTTCCAGCAAACTCAATCTTCCTATTCAAAGTAGAAATGCTGGGGGGGCCTACAAGCCTAAGAGAGGCCGTTGCACTTCTACAGTGAAACAAAACCTTAGGTATGAAATGAAACGCTCCAATATCTGACCATCCACTGAAAGATTTTAACCTGAGAGTACCAAAGACTTCCATAAAACAACAAAAAAAACCCCGCCGCCATACATTTGTTTTTTTCAAGTTTCAAGTAGAAAAGGGAAGAGTAAAAACTACTGAATTTCTTTAACATTCTGCAATGAGAAATCATTCCTCAATACAGAATGCAAAATCTTAATATGTGTGAAACATATGATTGTCTGGTTGAAAATTTAAAACAGTACAGATTTTAAGTGTGTAATGTTTCATCCAATGAAGAGGTATATAGGTTAATTTTAGGAGAGAGAAAAGAAAATTAAACACCAGTTTTAACCAGAGGGGGTGGAGGAAGATGGTCCTACCAGGACTGTTGACAAAAGTAATGATACCAAACAGCAGCAGCAGGCTTGAAGAACATTTAAGAATTAAGTAACTGATAAAGTCTAATAAACAAGAACACAGTCTTCAGAATTGTGTGTTACCTGCCTGCAAAAAAGACTGCAGCCACTTCAGTCTAGAGTGATGGTATTTAGCAGGTTTCTAAAGCTGTGCCATTTCAAACCATGTAAACACAAACAATTCAGATTTTATAAAAAAGACACTTAATTGACAACCTCAAGATTTCTATTCCATTTCAGGAAGATTTGATTACACTTGTACTGTTAGAAAATACGGACAGATATTTGAAGCTCTGTGTGTGCATTCATCAGTTTATTCTGCAAAACTGACCCCTCTTCCCCACCTCCCTTCCCATTGTTAAGAGACCTCCAGGCAGCACTTTGTGCCAAAGCTAACCACTGCTTTTAGAGACATCAGTATGGTAATTTTGAAGGAAGTATCATGAGTTCATTGTTACGGATGCAATGATGAAAACTCACCCTTTTCAATTTGGCAGCAGCTTCTCCAGAGCGGATTGCAGCCAGCAGGCTCTGGTGGATCTGTTCTGGGTCAGAGCGCGGGGATGTCATCGCGGTTTGTCTCTTAGTGACAGGGGGTGGGTGGTCAGTGGAAGCACCTGACTGCGCCTGACTCTTCTGCTCACTATTCACATTGCCGTCTTTCTATAAAGGGAGGAAAGTGGGAGGAAAAAAACCAAAAACCTTTAATCTGAATTAGTTATAAAAGGAAAACTTAGTCAATCTGGCACAAGGCTGCATAGCAAACTGCTGCCATTCTAGTGTTTGCTTGATTCAAGATTTCAGAGATCAGTCACATTTCCACTACAGCACATAGTTTCTCCCTGAAATACTTATGCCAGCAAAATTTTATGCCGCCATTTGAGTGTTTGTGGCATGATCACTTGAAGTCAAACTAATCACACCACTCAGAATTAAATTTAAGAAATCAACACACAGAACCATAAAGAAAAAACCATAAGCACTCCAGGCATAAAAATAGGTATACACAGTATAAATTATTATTTAATTTACAATTCTTTAAAGTAGAGGATGCTAATTATGGCAAGAAATAATTATTTCCAATCATCTGAATTACGTTGTTCTCATTTTTAACATTCCCTGTATTCAAGTACTTCATTATAATGCTGTGCTACTGCTGAACACCACAGGGTGTTTTCACTGTCCGAATACAGCACTTTCTGACCAGGAAGCAGTTCAGAGACGAGCCTTTAGACTGGTTGCACTAGATGGCAGTGGATCAACAGTAAACCGGTATTAGAAACAAAGTTTACCTTATCCATTAGATTATTTTGTGATCCCACTGTTGCAGCCTGTAAGGAAGGGCTTTTCACTTGAGGCATGGAGGTAGCTGAGGAGAATTCAGCTGCCAAAGTGGCAGAGGAGAGTTCAACAGGAAATTCCTCTCTCGGTGCCTGGCTAGTGATCGCACGTGTCTTATTGAATGACTGTGACCTTTTGACTGCAGATGAGACAGCGAGAGCAAAAGGGGATGGTCTTGAACTGGAGTACGGCTTTGGAACTGCAAAAGTTCTTAGAGTTTTTAGGTTCAATGGTGCTGGAGGACAGGAGGGAAAACTTAAAGGTTTATTGCTTTTAACAGAAGAAGTGGAGGATTCAATGTTTTTTCCATCATCAACTTTTTCTTCCTCTGCTGGAGGAGAGGAAATACTTGTTTTATGTAAAGCCAAAGAAGTCAGATCAGGTGATGAGATTTTTTTCCCCATCTCTGTATTCTTAGCTTCATTTTGAATTGAATTAGGAGCACTAACGGTACTTCTGGCAACTGCAGATGTCACGTAATGACCTGAAGCTCTTCGTTGCATCTGCAGAAAAAAAGAATTAGGCTTTGTTGTAGGACTTAATGCATTTGACTTGTCCCGAGTCTCAGAAGAAGCATTTGTATTATCCAAGCTTAGCATCAGTGGGACATGCTGCTTGAAAGACCCTCTTTCCATCTGCTTGTTCTCAGTAGTAATCTCATCTCCAGAGGTCTGAGAATGTTCAGAAATGCTGTTCACTCCTGCAGCTTCAGTTTGTGAACCAACCTGTAAATGACCCACACTTTTTGACAGATGAGGAATTTCAGCTTGCACTATGAATTCTTTGGGGTCTTCATGCTTCAGAGAGTCTTCCAAAACAGATACCTCTTGATCCTTATGGTCTGATGGAACTTCTGATTCCCAGCTCTTCATTATTTCTAAGAATTTTGGAGGCACTATTTTATAAGTAGTCATCCCAATTTTTGGTATGTAATCCCTTGTAATTTCATTAGCAGGCTTGGGTTTAGGTTTGGTGTCCTGTCTATAAAAAGGGTGATCTTTTACAGGACAGTCATTTAGAGTTTTTGCAGTTGTTTCTGATGAAGGAAAGTTACTGCCATTTATACAGATGGGAGTCTGATCTTTTATGGGAATTACTTTTTCATGGGTAACTTTTTGTGTTTCAAGATTGTGTTCTATTGAAGTATCTTCATCCTCTTGATGCAGTCCATGCATCACTTGAAGAAGGGGGTTGTTTGTATCTGTGTTGTGTTGAGGGACCAGTTCTCTGAATGTGGATGATTCAACACCCTGAGGAACAATAATTTCTTTCTGAGTAGTCCTTCCCAAATTGCTATCCAAAGGACCTGTCTGGATTGCAACATCCAGAGTTTTTACTGTGTCCAAGCTGGTTTGATTTGTTTTGTCATCTTGCTTTTCTGAAACCAGTTGAGGATAATTCCTGTGACTTACAGAGATGTCATTTTTACACGCCTGGCAGTTTGATAGTCTGTCAACTTCAAGCTTGTTATTTTCTCTAAAATCTACTGGTTTAATTTCAGCTGTCTGAAGTTCTTTCCCTTCTTCTGTTGTTGGAAGGAGTTTTGTATCGCTGTGATCTGTAAATTAAAGAAAGATGCCAAAATTAATACAAATGCCAAAAAGATTCAATGTTCCTGCTTAGATCACGAAGCTCTGCATTCAATGTATTTAACTACAATGACTGGCTTCTCACTGACATTAAAATTTTCCTTAACACTTACTTTTAAATGCTATTTAAAGATATATTTATATTTGATTGAGATTGTCAAATAACAGTATTCTAAGTCAGGTATTCTTCCTTAATAAACAGGCTACTGGTGCCATGCATTGACTCAATAGAAAAAAACTACTCTAGTATCACTTAAAAGGTGCTAACGAATTTTAGTTAATTATATAGGCATTGGTGACTCAAGAGCTCAAGGACTATTCAATATCAAGTTAGATGCAGTTTTTATTTAGTCCCACATATTTGTGGCTTCTGTTCTTTACTTCTAATGTTCTAAATCTTATTTGTCAACTACATCTTATGTATTTATACAAAGAAACAACTGAAAAACATATGGAGAAGAGCAATTTTCCAAACTTATTTTTCCTACTCTAGTTGGTATGATAATTCATTTTTCAACCCTTGGACTAAACACACGTGATCGTCTCCAAACGTGAATATTTGAGTCAAATTGTTTTAAACACAACATTGGGAAAAATTAAATTCTTCAGGAATAACCATTTGTAGTGGTATTTTGTGGAGAAAAAAAAAAGTCCTCACTTCAAGTACGTTATAAAATGGAAGCTAAAATTTATATCACATATAAACAGGACTCATGAAGTGTGTTGTTATGATTTACAAACAGAGGTGTACTGAGTATAAAAGACCATGGAAAGCCTCATATATAAATCTGAAAATCAGTGTCACAAAAGGGTAAAATAAATCAGTCAGGTCACTAAATCTACAGAAAAATTTATGGTCCATTAGATGCACAGGATGTCGTCACTTCATTTCAGATCAGCGTGTAACTTTCTTCTATTTGTGCTTAAAAATATTTGCAGTTTCATGCAGAAAACTCACACTAATTTCATAAGCAAAGAACAACTGATGGCCTCTTCCCCCCTCCAGGGATATGGTACCCATGTCACCCCACATGAGACAATAACCTCTGTGTCAAGTCTTCCCTCTCCTTGGCACTGTCCCACCCATACCACCTTACAACAGCATGATGAAGCTTTGACTACTGCTATAACAAAAACACATCAAAAATACTCCACCCCTAAAAAAACCCCTGCAGCCAATTCTTGCCACCTCATCTCAAAGAGAATATACCAGAAAGTGTAAAGAAAATAATAATAACTCAAGAGTTGACTGTATTGCCATTTCTTCAAAGGAACAGAAAAGTTCTCTTCAACCTTGCTTTGAAGTACTAAAAATGAGTGGGAACTACTCACCATTGGTTTTATTTTGATCTAAAATTTTAAGCTTCCTGTCTTTTTCAAATCCAGCATCTTCACTGCTTATCTTAGTCTGTAGTCCTCTGCAAAGCACAACAGTACATTAAATATGCTGGTATCATTCATTTCAGTAAACACAAGAAACGATGCAAGAGAACTGGCAATATTCTCCAAACACAGATGGACAAAATAGAATCATTCTGCCAAACACTGGAATACTCAACAGAATAGATTATTTTATTTTTTTAAAAACAAGAGGAAATGCTGCCATGATATTTTACTGAAGTGATAAGCAGCTCCACTCACTTCTGTGTAAGCAGATGATCAGTTTTCCTTTTCTTCTCCCCCTCCTTTTCATTACACATGCAGTTCGAACAAGCCCCTTTCCAGTAACAACTCCATTTCAGTGAAGCCACAATGGTTTATTGCTCATATAAGAGTTCTTAGTGTGAAATGCTCCGACAACCCCCCCCCATCTAAAACGTGTCCTTGATTTTGTCCACTCCACAATACACAGGAAGCTGCACGAGATGCTCACTGCATATGAACACATGAACTGTGCAATGTAGACTTTTCAAAATAGTCCTGTTCAAGAAATACCTTGAGAACAGTAAAGGAACTTGTACCAAACATATTACTTGCATACTGAACATTTTACAAACGCATACCTGCACAAATGCTGAATAAACCCCTCATCTTTTGGTGGGGAGGGGAAATATTAAACCACTGACTTAAAAAGGTAAATGAAAAAGGCAAAAATACTTAAAATTTCTCTACAAAAAGTTATTAGTACTTCAAACATATCTTTGTACTTTTTGTAGTTAAAAATAGTGGCACTATGAAGATTCCAATTCATTTGCCACATCAAATGCATTAGTTGTCAGAAACCAGTACCTTGAGCTGACACATTCGCTTTGAATCATTTAAAATTACACATTTCTCAATAACTATCCATGCATATGTGGCTTTATAGTGCCAAATATACTGTAAATGTCCAATAAACCACTGCTCACAAAATTTTTGTTAGGAAGAAACTTAAACCCCAGTCCTGCACCCTGTACTCTTCCTTATCTTCATTCCTTTCAACACAGCTGAGAGACTGAGCTACAGCTATTAACAACAGGCTGAATTGTTTTTTTAATAGGGGAGAAAAAAATCAAAAACCACCAAACCTAAATGCCACAAAACACCACAGACTATCATTATAGAAATCAGTGTGTTTGACTGGAATATTACACATATATCCCCGCTTTGATTAAAAAAACTATTTCTCAAAGTAACTAGATCTTATATTAAAGATCTGAACTACCCAAGGTTTTCCAGAAATATCATGTCAGAGAAACCCTAGTCCTTATTTTGGAATCCCAGTGATATTTCAGGAAACAACTGTCAAACTGTCAGAGAGCAGTACAGACTAAGAGATACTCATCGGGATTATAAGGCTTGAAAGGCTACTAGGAATTCATGGGGGGAGGAGAAATATCCCCATGACAATTATCAAAACTGGCCTGATAATCAAACGTGTCTGATAATTTGGAAGTTCAAGATAACTTATTAGATCCCCATAGAGGAGACACACCTAAGCAACTGGGACAATATTTGTCAGGACAGAACATCAAAAGTTTTTTGCAAAGCCACATTTGGCCTTGGACTGACAAAAATGCCCCTTCAAATACAAGTCCAAGCCCTCCTTACTACCTTGAAAGTTCTTGGCTACTAGGGCAGTCACACATTTTGGCTTCAGTACAACAATTGAAATAGTTCTTTCAATTTAATTTAGGAACAGTAGCCAGTTTAGTTGCCCCAGGGAACAGAGAAATAGTGAATTACATTAACACAATGGGACTTCTCTGGACAATCAACATTTATTTCAGGCAGGCACTAACTCATGTTGGGAACCTGCTGAGTCAGGTAGTTTAACAAACATGCTGAAGGGCAAAGGTACATCATCACCAGAAGGGAAAGAGAGCGGTTAAGGAAACGAATGTGTTTATTCCTTAAAAAAGCAGAATTAACTTGTTTTCCTGAGAGCAAATGGATTGAGACAGGTCAATACAACATATAAGGAAAAGAAAAAATAAAAATTAAAGACAAAAAAAGTATGCAAGCAATAGATAACCATGCCCAGAAGTACAGAAATGGCCAATCTATCAAGTTTTGCCCATTTGTAAGAATTAATTTGTATATCTTTCTTTAATGAATCAATCCCAATTTTTTTTGCAGCATGCTGCTTTAGTAAATACAATAGGTATTTTAGAGTTGGGTTCAGCTTTTCTGCGTCCAGCTGTTTGAGTAGTAACGAAAGGGAGGCTTAAACAGAATAGCCTGCAGAACACTTCACTGTCATTTCTGTTGAAAAGCTTCATGAATTACTGTGCACAGAAGAGTGTTACAATGAAAGCTAAGCATATTAAAGCTCATTCCTCTCTCACAATTCTCTATTCTGTGCTCCACAATGAAACAGCATTCTGCGTTTTATTTGCCTCCCCCATTGCCTCCCCAATGCTCCTTTCTTTGTCACAAAACGTACTTACTTGCCATCTGTGCTCCTATTTTCTTGTTTTTCTTCCTTGAAGCTCTGCAAGTTGTCTACGGAAACACTGCCAGGAACAGGAGCTGATGGAGCAGGATCATTTTTTTCATTTTCCAGTGGTACCTCAGCAGAGCTGAAGGCTGCAGTAACCTCTCCTGTCCTGGGAGAGGTATTGGTACTTTCACTGTCCTCTCTCTGTTGCACACTTATCTCTTCCCTTTCATCAATTTCTTCCAGGTTGTATTCTGGGCTCCTTACACCTACACTCACAAAAGAAAACAAAGGAAAGCAAAAAAACCAAAACCCAACACAAAAAAACAGCCCACAGCTCTCAATGCAGGGTGTAGCACAAAAGGACTGTTGAAGACAGCCTAAATAGTTTGAAGAAGGAAAACTGATTTTTTTTTACATAATTCAGGTAAAAAGAAAAAGGAGGAAGGAAGAAAAAGGAGGGGAAAAAAGGAGGGAAAAAAAGGAGGGGAAAAAAAAAGAGACCCATTCAGACTTTTAACTTTACAGTATTCTCCAGTTCTTTCCAAGTCTCTCTTTTTATACATCTGGTTCTGCATTTGTAACTACTGTGTTTTCCTTGATTAACCCATGTACTGATTAAGATAGATCAAAATATATTTAACAATCTTATAATGCCAAAGTTCGTGGAGGCAGGCAGTTTCTTTTACCCAGATNTTCTGCGTTTTATTTGCCTCCCCCATTGCCTCCCCAATGCTCCTTTCTTTGTCACAAAACGTACTTACTTGCCATCTGTGCTCCTATTTTCTTGTTTTTCTTCCTTGAAGCTCTGCAAGTTGTCTACGGAAACACTGCCAGGAACAGGAGCTGATGGAGCAGGATCATTTTTTTCATTTTCCAGTGGTACCTCAGCAGAACTGAAGGCTGCAGTAACCTCTCCTGTCCTGGGAGAGGTATTGGTACTTTCACTGTCCTCTCTCTGTTGCACACTTATCTCTTCCCTTTCATCAATTTCTTCCAGGTTGTATTCTGGGCTCCTTACACCTACACTCACAAAAAAAAACAAAGGAAAGCAAAAAAACCAAAACCCAACAAAAAAAACCAGCCCACAGCTCTCAATGCAGCGTGTAGACACAAAAGGACTGTTGAAGACAGCCTAAATAGTTTGAAGAAGGAAAACTGATTTTTTTTTACATAATTCAGGTAAAAAGAAAAAGGAGGAAGGAAGAAAAAGGAGGGGAAAAAAGGAGGGAAAAAAAGGAGGGGAAAAAAAAAGAGACCCATTCAGACTTTTAACTTTACAGTATTCTCCACGTATTTCCAA
>WEIV01027164.1:0-19455 GCA_013390005.1 Calyptomena viridis | reverse complement strand
AGGCAGTTTCTTTTACCCAGATTTCTTATACTTCCCTTAGCTCTCCAGTGAGTTTTAAAATATACAGTTCCACTATATCAGAGTAGGAATGTTAGAGAACTAAAGAGCAAACCAAATACCAATTTTGCCCATGGTTTGAACAACTTTCAGCACCACTATCAAAAATTTCCCATAATCATCCTAAGTGTATTAAAACATAGTTGGAAGTGTCTTGTGCAATGTCTCATGTTACAGTAGAAAAATAAAATTCATAGAAAACTGTTAATCCATAAAAATACTGACATTTGCAGCCAGAGCATAGTTAAACTAAAAGATTTAGTTACCAGATTAAGACACATCAATTGGTGTACGTCAAAAGTTGAACTAATAAATGCACCTATTTTGATTTTCAGAAGGATTTAACCATCACTAGCTTTACTTCTCTGCCAGCAATATCTTCCTACCACTAGATAATGATTCACATTTATCAAAGATAAGTAAGTAAACAATACAATAAACTTCTTAGCTTTGCAACTTGAATTTTATATACAAAGATAGTCATTCCACTCATACAGTGCAATGTAGTGCTGTGGAAGGCTACTGGTAACAACTGAGTGCACTTTGCCTGACCTGACCAGGGTACTCCTGGCCAGCTTTGGGTGCAGTGATACCTCTTAGGTACAGGCCTTGCACTTGGGCAGTTAGGTTTCAGACTTTTCAAAGTAGTATCAGTAGATTTCCAAGTGTAAACCAAGCCAACAATGAAAACCAAAAGCAAGGAATACTGAAAAGCTGCAGATCCCAGAGTACAAAAAAATTTTAGACTGATGTTCTTCTGTAGCAGCTGGGATCCTACAATGCTTCCAGTACTTGTAGAGAAGTACACTGTTATAGAAAAGTAATAAGAGGATTGTCTATATTTGAAAAAGGCTCAGTAGGGAACAGAAACTTTGATTTTTCCAATAGCGTCATTAATTAAGAGTTCAGTAATAGCAAAGTTACTCATTTTACTGTTACAGAGCAACTGCAAAAGTCAAATACTTTACTGTTTAATTCTTGGGTTTATATTGCATTTTTGTAATAATGCTTTGTAGTTACACATTAAGCAATGTGATCAACATGTGTCATAGCACTGAATGCAGAGATGATTTAAATCCCTGGGGAAAGAAAGGCAAGACTGTAAGGTGGTGCAGGTGAGCTCCTTCCACGTGGTTTCAGTACAGGTGCATACAAATACACCACATAAGTATTACCCCCATAAGAATTTATTAGTCATAAGGGCCTCCTCTTCCTTTCACTCGCCACCAGCCCCTTTCATCTCCACCTAGGGAAAAGTCACACCCAGCAGCCTCATACTTTAGGAGATCATTTTATGGATGGCAGCACTATTTTATGTGTGCAAAGACAAATATAAATGTCAGAATGCACAAACAAAGCATAAGAGAATGTGAGCAAACATCAAACCTGCTGAGACCATTCTAAAGTCCATAACTGGCTCTCAAGAACACGCTCTCCTTCACTGGTGAGAACTATTATGCCATGGGCCTGAGCCATCACCAGCCACAAGAACAAAGACTACAATTTTCAGTCTAAATACTCTATGGAAACCTGAATTATACAACAAAGCACAGCCAGGAGTTCTGGCAAGAGAAATAGAAGCATTCTGGAGCTGCTATGGCTTTGTGCCCAGGCATTGCTGTCATCTCTCTGCCACTTTTCCTCTGGAGAGAAGTCTAACAAAGGCTGAGTTGTATGTATATTCATAGGATGGAAATTTAGCTTGGGTTGGTAGGAGACATTCCTGCTATGTGAAAGTCTGTTCTTTGCTATGCTACAAACACTTCCAAGCTTTGGAGTGGACTAGCCTGACCTACAAATGGATAATACCAATCAAAAACAACCTTCATACTTTTTCCAAAGTGTTCTACTCCATTTGTCAGCATTAGATCAGCCTTGCTTGCTAGTGGGTTTTCATCTGTTATTGGATCTCATTTCAGACCTGGGTCACTGCTGCTGCAGCAGAGTAAAGTCTGAATGCATTTGATACACAAGCAGCATTTAGCAGCCATCCTTCACTTACATCATGCAGTTAACTCCCCAAGGCAGCAGTTCAGATTTTGACTTGTTTCCAAACCCTGAGCCTACAGCTTTTATATGCAACGTATCACTAGGAAGAACTTACAGCAATACTGGTTACATACTGTTGCCTTATTGCTTATATACTCTATATGTAGTTCCATATGCAATACAAATTGCATTTTTATCTGCATATAATTTATTCTCTGAACATTAGTCACTGGGTTTTACTTAGCCCTAAAACATTGTTAAAGCCTCCACTGTGACACTGTGAAGATATACCTGATGACTGACAAACCAATTGCAAGTCTCCTTTGAGTAGTAAGAATACTCTTTGCCCTGCAGAGAACAGGTTGGTGCTGCTCTGGGAGCTGCTATGCTCATAAGCACCAAAGCTGGAAAGCCTGACTACATTATGCAAATCTGCTCTTGGCTCTATAGTCCTTAACAAGGTTCTTAAGAGATATTGTAACCAATAGGATTATATCAAGGGATTCATTTGCTGCAAAGTTGTTTAGAAATCTGTAATTTCAAAATCTTTTTTTAAACACCATTTTACATTCTTCCTTAGGAAGAAAAGACTAAGCATTAACTAAACTTTGGGAAGGGGAATAAAAATAATAATTGAGATAGAGAATTGTTGTTTGTAATCCCAAATGTTCAAATTAATTCTCTGCCAATGTTTATTCTGGTAGATGTGTGCTTTCAAACTACTTTTGTCAAGGTACAGGCTTTTCACGCAACGGGAAAGGTGTCATTTCGCAACAGAAATGTTGCCTATTCCATATCCTGTAGCTCCACTTAATGTATAGTGCATAGCTAATAGACACCAAATTCAATATTTGTAATGGTTCATTTTAGGGCAGAAGGTAACACTATATTTGCAGCCTAGTGGATTTTTTTTGCTTATTTGCTGAAATAGCAATGGATAACAGAACTACTTTGGAATGCCAGTCACATCCAAACAAAAACAATGCTTCCCAGAAGCCTGACAATCAAAGCTGTATTAATCCAAATGGAAGGAACTACAGGGTTTTTGTAAAGCTAAAATTATGTCCAACTTCACAAATAAAGAGATACTGAACTATTTTACCCATTTAAAACAATACCCAAATGGATATAATTTTCAGATCAGGAACAGGACAAGTGTACTCCAGCTGATTTTGATGCAGGTTAATATTGCTTCTCACAACACAAGGGGCTTTGGTAAAAGGACCCTTTACACATAGGTCTCGGGACAGTTTCAGAGATGCCACCAGGGAGCAGCAGTATCCCATGACAAAAAGAAGATGCAATGAAGTGTGCTATGTGACTTGTATCTACATTTAAAAAAAATGCACTATAATAAGTGTTCAGCAAAGGACATTTCATGAAGACAGCAGGAGAACTAGAGAATGAAGGCTGTCACCAACTGCAGAGGTAAATCCCAGGGCTCAGCACAGACTGTTCTAAACCCAGTGAAGATGATTACATTTTTCTATTGCTTTACATTACAGCTTAAATTAAAAGATTTAATTATAGATCTCAAATGCCTCAAACAGAGGCTCCTAAATCCATGGAAAAACAAACAAGCCACTTCTGTGAAATTCAGTGCTGTGTTTATCTACACAGCACTTGGGACACTACAGTGATGGGAAATGCAGAAATTCTAGCACAGATCTACAATCTTAAGACAGAAATAAGTACCAGATAACCAAAAAAATTAATTTTAAATCACAGTATGATAACCTTGCTCATCATCTATAGACCCACTGCATGTAGATAAAGAGTTTCCAACACAGAAAATTAAGTACTAATAAACATAACTCACAAGTGATTAGTCTCCTTCATCTGCTACAACAACTAGGAAAAGGAAAGATTACAGCTTCATTATATCTTCAGCCTCAGACTGCACAGTATAGGTTCAGACTCTCATGTATTATGTTACATATTATTTCTACTTGATGCCTTTTCTGACAATTTACAGAAATTGCCCTAAACACCAACCAAGCCCAAATTTACTGATCTTTTTTTTTTGCCCTTTGCCAGAGGCCTAGCATCCTAGCAGGTGACTTTTTCAGCTCCTGTGGTACATTTGTGTTTTACTACTCCAATCAATTTGACTGGTACACTGGTTACCTGAATAAAATAGCTGGAAAACTAGCACAGAAACTGAGTGCTTAGCCTCATATAATGCCAGTGGCACTCCACAGACTAAGCACTAAGTGAAATGCACTGAAGAGTGACTTTTCCAGACTGCACTGGCACTGATTATTCTAAAAGCTTTTACAAATTTTAGAAGATTCCTAGATGCTGTACCCTGTATCTGAACCCTGCAGTCTGGTGCTTGCAAACAACAGTACTTCACAGTATAAACTGCGTAAATTAAAAAAGCATTATTGTATTTTAGACAGCTATACTTTTATATATCACATTTTTCCAAAACACCCAACAAATAATTTAATATATGGATAGCTATTTATGCATTCAGTTCATATTTACAACTTATGTTTCCAAAGGCTGTTCAGATGCCCACCAAAAGGCAGGTGTAGATTTGCTTCTACCCCTAGGTTACACAGACCAAGGGCAGCACAAGGCAGGGGTCTAAATCAAGACTGGGCTTTAGCTTCTGAAAGGCTTATGAGGTACAAAAATATCACAGAAATTCTCTCTCTTTCTTTTCTACAACTTGTGAGGGAGGAGGGAAAACAGGGTTAATGTTTAGTTTATTAAATGTGAAGCACAGATACCAATACAAAATATATTGTATGTGTTTCTGTAGACAATAAAAGTAAAACATCTTTATTTTTAAAAGCCATATTTGTACTTCAGAGGAAAAGTTAACTGATCTGTAGCATTAAAATTAGTTCTATTCTTATGACACATCTATAGTATAGTAATTTATTGCTATGAATTATGATAGCTTGATACGAAGTAGATTCATCAGTGCTTTTGGAAAAAGAACCAACCTGTTTCAGGCTGCAATTCAGTGGCTCTTTCTTCCACTTTAATGGAGGTTGATTCTGTTGACTCTGTTACTGCAAAAAGTGAAGCAACAATCTCTCATTTCCTCTCAATTTCCACACCAACAAAAGTTCTAGATAAAATGTTAGATCGTGGTCTTACAGACTAGTGAGTTCTTCAAAAATGACATCTTCTTTTAAGCAACTAGTGCTCATTGTCACATTTTCCAGGTATTTTAATCTCAACTCTTAGGTATTTTTGACCCAGAGAATCGAATTTTGATCAAACAGAGGAAACACAAAAAACTAATATGAAACTTTCTCTGATTCTTGTCAGTCCATTTCCTGTTATACTCTCTCTGATCCAGAGAAGCTAATCTTTTCTCCCCACCCCAAGCAGTCCATCTGAGCAACACAAACACAATTTGATACTTAATCTAACTATAATTAATTTGACATTGTCTGTTTTTTTCTGATCTGCATGCTCTAAATACCTGCCTTTCTCACACTTGTGGAAAAATAATGGAAGATTGGTGAGGAAGATTGTAAACATGCTCAAGTGATTGGCAGCAGGGGCACATAAAACAACATGTGATACTAATTATTGTTTAGTCTTATGTGCTTGACAAGTAGAACACCTGTGTTTAGATAACACAGGCCTGTGACAGACTTACAAGGCACCTTATTGAACATGTTGGAGATTGCTGCCCTGCTGTGGGAAAGATCAAAGCACAGTGGTAAACTACTCCTGTGTGAATCCCTGACACAGAGGGAAAACAGCAGGTTCAGCAATCCCCTCACATGGTCCAGCTCCGCGTCCCCACGTGGGTGACTCTGCCCAGGTGCTGCTTCAAGGTTTCCCCAGTTGGTCAGGTAACAAAAATAAATTTACTCTTTGCATCTGCAGTTCTGCAGTTGCTCCCGTACCCTGCCTGTGCCGGCTCACACGTAACTACATGAGCCAGTCTCAAGAAGGAGCAGTATTACCACTCCTTACCACCTGAAGAGGTTTGGCACTCATATTTTAAACGTGAAGTTCTCATCTCATAAGGTAGCATTGCTTTAATGTTTAGCCAAACAGCTATGCTTTCTGTTGCCTACCAATTAAACAGCATAAAAAGATTACCAGGCTCATTACTGCTTTCACTTTGATCTTCTGGTGCTCTAGAGGGTGGTGAGGGTGCCTTGCGCTTCATCCTCCTTAGAGAGGCATTCACGGAAGCAGTGTCACTGAGTGGCAGGGAACCTTTCCGAACCAATCCTGGAGGGGCCTGGCAAGGGACACAGGGGAGGAAGATTATTAGCAATCACTGAAAAACAGCAAAATAGCTCGAGCAATTATTCTCCAAAAGTATTTATAATATACATTTGGGAAAGAGAGAATATATACCTATTATTAGCAAACGTATTATGTTTTTCATCTTAATTCCTCCAAGGAGTTGTTTTGAAAAAAATTTTCTACAGTAATTGAATATATTCACAGAGGTGCAACATCGAGCACTAAAAGAAAATCAGCTGTTACATATAGTATAAAAGAGAATTTGAAGTCTTTTAGGCCCAAAGGCTATTCTACAGACCCAAAATAATTTCTTTCTAAAAGCAGCCAAAATCATTGTATAAAGAAGCTCCAACTACATCCCACTGCAATGCTGTAACACAATGTTTTTTCTCTGTTCCTCCAACAGCAGTGCTAATTGGGCTGTATATAAAATTATTAGGAATTTCTTTCCCTCATTGAAATATTTGAACTTTCATAGAAATTTTTGGAACGCCCAATTCCAAAACTTATCTTGGAAAGAACAACTGTCTTGTAACACTTACCAAAGTCAAATTTTAGTAAGTTGCAAAAACAATAATTATAGTACCTACTGATGTTACACTGAAGTCATATTCTCCCTATTGTAACAAAAGTAAAAAAAAAAAAAAATCTTAATTCACAAATAATCAAAACCATTAAAAAATTGACAAAGGATACCTCTTAAAGACCTCATATTTTTATTATACAGCAGCCCAATTGCATTTTAACTTGTTATAAAAACACATTCTCTGTGTCAAAGACAGGGGTTGTACATTTGCCTGCTATTCTTAATTGCAGTTTGCCTTATGCTGAAGAAACCTTCTATGTCCACATCTAGAACGAAAATGTTCAGGATTCCATCAATAGAGGAATGCATTTTGCACTAGGACACAGCTGCCTGTTTCTGTAGTAATTCTGATCCCTATCACTTGTCTACTCAACAATGTAATAAAATCCAGCAGTAACATTCATTTCTGGCAAGAAGGATTCACACAGCAACTGGATATGAGGTCATCTTCAGAGAACTTCTCTGTGCTTCAATTAACCAGCCCACTTCACAAAGCACAATATCATGAAACAAAGATGGTATAAAAACACCTAAAAATTCTTGTTTCACCAACAATCCTTTAAAAAACATCACAGACAATAGAATTGTTGACAGCATCAATTTCCATGGAATAAGATGCTAATCATTTAGAAAGCTATCACTGAACAAATACAGACCCTACAGTGAGTGGGATATTAGAGACCAAAAGCTAGAGTATTTGGTTGCAAACATCAAATCTATAAAGAAAATTACTCACAAGAGAAAAAATACTGGCACAAGATGTCTGTCAGGCAGTGTTTGGCAGCTCCTGTTATATCTCAATAGAACACCTAAACGAATGAATGGGGATGGTGAAAACTATCCTCTGAGCCACTCTGGGCACACTCAGTCATCTGATTTGTCCTACCTTGGTATCAGGTATGACAGACCCACAGATAGTTTACTGCACTGTAAGGAGCAACACTGTCCAAAATACTCACATAATTCTTCTACCCATCACTTTAAAAAAAAAAATAAAAAAATCACTTGCCAAAGCAAGCAACTCAAACCTTTTACAGCAAAGCAGGACTCAGGGCTTTAAAGAGAAAACACAAAGCACAAGGTGAAATGTTCTTTTAAGAACACCAGAGGACAGGGACATAGCACTCCATTCCTAAATAAAAATATTTGCATGCTTGAATAGTTTTTAAACAAGTCCATTTCTAGATTAAAATGTCACACAACAAAAATGACTTTACACTTCTATAGTTTCTTATTTACAGTTCCCAAATAGTTCTTAAAAATGAAAAACAATAAATATTCAGCCTTTGAATTTATTCATGAGGGGATATCAAATAAAATATTATTTCCCCAAATGAGGCTTTTTTTGTTGCTAAAGTACTTCCTCTTTGCAGTCAGGCAGTTCTATTTGTCTCCTCTCTGGTAGCTGTGCTGCAGCCCCTCTGTTCTGCACAGACACGTTTCTCTGCTCAAAGGTCTGCACCTCAGCTGCTCCACACAGGCTCCCTCAGCTGACTCGGAGTTCTGCACATACTCGCTCAGCTAAACAGATGTCACCAGAGTTCCCTTCTGCACAGAACAAGTATGTGTGTAGGGGGGGGAATAATGTTCTCAGTATCAGAGCACAAATGCTACTTGAAAATTTTTATAAGCCTTTCTACTGCCCTTTGCATCCAAAGAAACAAACCATTTGCAAAGAGAGATTTCAAGAAAGTACTGAATGTTCCAGTTAAGGTTCGAGTGTTGAACAGATTTTCTCAGGAATTATTCAACATATGAATATTAAGAGCTTTCAAATCCTAACAAAGGCTGTAATGTGAAAATAGTACTTTAAGCAGATGGGGAAAAAATTAAAATAATGTTATTAAGACATATCTGACAAAGTTTTGGAATATACATCTGGGTGTTCATGTGTCATACCAACTGCCAATGATAACCAGTGCTTTATCAGCTACATTTAAATTAAAATTCTCGTTAGAATCACTAAAATAATTAACTGTGCTTGTGCAGAAACACCCGTGAATGCTGTCATAATTCCACAACATATGTCAGAGTTCTACTTTTAACACTGTACACCCTCCTCATCCTGGAACAAGCAAGGGTGGATATGAAACTTTTCAGTCTCAATTGCGTACAGATAAATTTGGCACCAAATCCCACACTACCCCAAGCAGACACTGGTAGATGCCGGTGCTCCCCAAGCTCCAGCCTCTGTAAGCAGTGGCAGACATGGTGCCTTGCCCTTCTTATTTCAAAAAGGAAACAAAGGTAATTAAGCCACAGTAATTTTGCAACTGGAATGGCAGGAAAAAAAAGTATTTGGGAAAGAATATAGTGGTAGTGGAGCATTTCAGTGTGTTGGAAAGCTTACCTCACACCAAGGGTCACCATACAGGCATTTTCAAACCATCAATACCTCTCTCTTTTGCTCCATATATATCTAAGCTTAACAGAGGACATACAGGTGACTGTATCATGAAGGGATATCAAAGCACATTGCTAGCCAGATTGTTAGTATTTATTTCTTCCCTTTGTACAAGTATGCAGACAAATGGATGTCCACGGAGTAACAGCAAAAAAAATGTATTTGCTCCTACACTGAGTGTATTCATGCACTTGCTTTCTATTACATGACTTAAGCTTCCCAAAATACTTAAACTTAGCCAAAGTATGACAAAGGAAGTAATACACCTCTGATCTATTGGAAATAAAGGACATACAGAATATATCTGGAGCAACTCAGCTGGCGATATTCTGTCCAAACACTTGATATTGCTATCCTATCCCAGGATTTATCAGCAATCGCACTGGTACAGAAGCAAATACAATAAAGGGACAGTCGTGCATTTGATATACTGAAAAGTGGATGCATGCAGCATTCACCACCAATTCTGAAACACCACCAATTCAGAATAATATCAAATGATTTTCATGCAAACTTCAGTACAGCTAGTCCTGAGCATTGTCTTCTCCCATGTAATCCTGACTCTACTAAAAACCCCCTTGATGTCCCATGGTACTAACTGCATCATTGCCCAACTTCCTTTTTAAAGGGCTGACCATCAAGCTGCAGACAAACAAGCCTCTGGTGTAATTTCTTAAGCATGGAACTCACCCCTCCCAGAAATCCTAACTAAGCTGTTCTGTGATAATGGCTAAAAAATCCTTTAAGAAGTAATCTAATGTTTAGTTGCTTCCCACCCTTCCCCTATTCTCCCGCCTTCTCCCTCCCTTTCTTTACCAAGGGGTAAACTAGAGATTTAAACTTCTTTCGGGTTAGGGTTGTGTAAATAACAGCAATTTTTTATTTCTACAGTTAAGAAGTTCTGTCCATCATTTAAAACAGAAAATGTTTTGACTAAAAACCTCCCCTCAGTTGTTCCTACCCAAGCACAGTTTACGCATGCTCCTATACGATAACTGTAAACAGTGTAAAGACACAAGCATTAATGGGATAAAATGAAAATGTATCAGTCTAGCTTCTATAAATAAAGCATTAGGAAGAAAATCATCAAATGGTATTTCGGGCATAATCAAATGTTTTTCTTTTAAAAGGAATTTTCTTTAAAACAAGTGTTAATACTAGAAAATTGCATCCACTTCTATGAAAACTCTGAAGATACACACACTAAATCATACTACAGCACTTTGAAAAACCCTTGAGAGTCCTTGCAAGTATATTTAAACTAGTTAGTAAATACACTTGCAAGTGTATTTAAACTAGCTAGTTCTAAACATATTTCTGGCAAGAGTCATCTTGCCCAAAATTAGAACTGACAAATAAGTGAGGGATTTCAATATTAGAGACTAATATGCTCATTTCCCACCTGATTTAACATAGAAATTTGCTGGAAAAACACCAAACATTTAAGCTTACTGATCATCTTCCAAGTCTCGTATAGAAGAATAAGCAAATCATTCTATGTAATAACAAGAAAATGCTACTTGTAAGGCAAAAGAAGATAAAAAGTAAACCAAGGTACCAAAAGAATGTGGTTAGATCCCATCTCAGCCTTCTTTCCACTAGAACATTTATGCTCTCCCAACTTTTAACATCACAGTGGCCTTCCACTGGACTCTTGCCTGGTTTCAATCTCTATCCTGAACTGCTGGAATCAAATCTGGACATAGCAGTACAGGAGTGGCCTAAAAACATATTGAGTACACTGGATTCAAGGCGGATGACACGACCAGACCCCAGTCTGTACTGGTGCTTGGGATTACTCCACTCCACATAGAGAATTTCATATGCATTTTTTTAAACTTCATTCAGCTTGTCATTGTCTCCCTGAGTGGTGGCTGGTGTACTTACCTCTCTGCCCAGTTTTGTGTCAACTTCAAGTTTGTTGAGGGTGGATTCAATTCCATGAATTGTTGTTTACAAAGATATTTAACAGTATTGGCCATATTAAGAACTTTCTGGGAGCTACACCTTACAATTGGTATGACTTTGAGCCAATACCACCACCGTTTGAACTGTAGCCAGTTTTTGTCCCATCTTGTGTTTCATCTTTCTAGTTTGTACCTTTCTTTTTCAACAAAAAATGTTATGGTAGACTGTGACAAATACTTTGCTAAAATAAAGGTAGATAACCTTATTCTTTATCCTTGGATTTCTGCCTACTGGTAATTTACAAAGGCCTTTCTTGTTGTTGATATCTGCCACTTGGAGCTCCTGGTTTGCCTTTGCATTCCTAACAGTGTCTCTGCATGTCCAAGAGGTCTCTCTGTATTTTGTCTATGGCATGTATTTTCTAAGTTCTAAGGAAGCTGCACAAAGTAGTACAAAATAGAAAATAAACACAAAAGTACAGGTTGATCTAGACTTCAGTCCTCTCTTTGTGAGCTATTCAACTTCAGTCAAATCACTTGAGATGAGTAAGAAATGTCAGTACAAAATAATAAATCTAAGCAATTTTTTGAGTGACAGCCAAGCAGTCATACATTACTTTTAGACATAATAGGATATTAATCATTTAAAGCATGTTGACATTAATAAATTATTTTCAAAAAAATTTAATTCTATTAAAAGACATACATAGTGTGGTATAAAAAGATCATGATTTTCTTCTCCCCCCTCAAGGTTCCTTTTATTAAAATTCAGAAAGAAACCTTTGTCTTCTTCAAATGGTAAATGATAAAGCTTTTCAGCAGGACACAATACACAAAGACAGAACTTCTGTTAAACAGTGCTCTCTTGTGGTTCTGTGCATCAGTGAAAGACCAAATCATTGTATAAAGGAAGTCCCAGTCTGAAAGTTCTTGCCTCCAAGTCTAACTTAAAAATTAATCCCTCAGACTTGTATTTTAGTTCTGCACTTAATTTTCCTAGCATGCCAATAACCTCATATCTAAAGACCACCTTTACCTGTGTTCAAAGCAAAGTATGAAATAAAGAAAAAAAAAACTTAACCTTGATCTTTAATTGGAATTCACAACTGACGATATGTGCAATACCAGCATAATAGTTAATGCATTAATTCTCCCAAATTCTATTGGAAGAATTTCTGCATATCATGAAATAGCGGTTACTTCAATGTGTAGCCTACATCTCAAAGCTTCAATAAAATACAGTCTCATTTATTATAATAAAAACCTCATTTTAACTTGGTGGGAGCGCAACAATGTTTAGACCATTCCCCAAGATGTCCACCTTTTTCTAGCAATGCAAAGAACAAACTATTCATTATCCCATGTACCTAAAACATTAAAAATTAAAATAAATATCACAACATCAATTACTAGATATAAAGCGAGACCACATTCTCACATTTAAATATATAAAGTATTAATCCAAAAGAACAAAAAAGTGCTTACAGGAGCAACTTATATAAGAAGTTGGTTTTAGCTTTTCAAAATATAGCAGCTATTTTTGATACAAAGTTTAAAAGGAATGCATCTTTCAATTTCTACAGTTATTTTTGAGCTAAAATTTTTAAAAGCAAGTACTACACTTTTATTTCCCATTTACTTCAAGCCTCATCATATACTAACAACAGGGTTATCAGGATTATTATCTCTATACTTATTAAGTGAAGCAAATGTAACTAACCTGTTCACTCCTATTGAAGCTGTTGGATTTCACAATATGAGATGCAGGTCTGACTTGGGCTTGTGCAAGTTCCTGGGGAGCACTTTGAGAGTTTGGCAGAGGTGGCAAAGGAGCTCTCCGTTTCTTCGGCATTTCAGATGGCAGAGTGTTTGACTCATACTGCTTGCTAACAGTGTTAGACCTTGTGATAAATGCTGGCCTTGGCTTGCTCATCAGTGGAGTTGCTGGGGCACTGGCAGCCTTGAAGTGCGAGAAATAAAAAGAAATTCAAGTTGCATATACTTTCTGGAAAACAATCAACAGTATTGATTGCTCAATATGAATATGTTTCTAAAAGTTTTCCTAATACGAAGTTACACCTTACTTGTTCTCTTTTCTTCTTGTTTCGTTGAAAAAAGCTGAAAAATCCTTTGTTTTCTTTCTCCTTCAGAACATCTATGTTTTCAGATTGATAGGAGTCTAAAATAGAAAACAATACTTCTAGATGTTATTTCATGCAGAGATTATTTCTCCTGCATTCTTACTATTCCACTGTGTCATAAACCTCCTGCAATGATACACAAAACACATCATAAATCACCTATATTAATATTTTTTCTAGATGCTGCAAAATTAACATGTCTTCTACCATCTACATTCTTCCTGTCCTTCTCAGAACTCGGGACAGATGAGTTTCAGCAGCTTTCCATAACCCTAGCACTTAATCTAGCCCATCTCACAAAGGTTGTAAAAGGGAAAAAGAGCAGCAGTCTTTTCAGCTCTCCATTCCTAACAGCTTAAATTCATGGCAAGGTGTGAAGTTGGACAACCCAGTCCCCAGCCTGCACACTGTGTGGCTGTGGAGAAAGATCACCCAAACCCTCCATCAGAGCTGCAGACGTAACTAACTGTGTGGCAGCCACAGTAAAGACAGTCAAGTCCGTTCTGGTGTCATGCAGAAATTATCCTCTTTACACTGCTTTCACAGAATCAGGATATTCTGAGTTGGAAGGGACCCACAAGAATCATCGAGTCCAACTCTTAAACGAATGGCCCATATGGGGAAGAAATGCACAACTTTGATGTTATTAGCACCGTGCTCTACCAAACTGAGCTAATCTCTGGTTTTATTCTTGCAGAGGATTTGTAAATGTAATTGTTGTCTCTTTACTTTTTTACTGGAAGGAATTTTCTTAAAGAAATTCCATTGAATGCAAATGCTATGAGCAACAGAAATCAGCCGGGCCAGTACAAGTATCAGAATAAACATGACACTAAATTTAATAATGATCTAAGTTAAAACTATAAAAAATACTTTTTATATAGTTGGCTATATCCATTTCTGCACTATCATTTTACATATGCATTTCAAATAGGACAGAGATGTTACTCATGTCACAGTTAAGCAGATGTTATAATAGGAGTGGATAGTAATGTCATGTAAGTATGTCATGTAAGTACTACAGTTTCACCACCTATTTCAGTAAATCATACCTTGCAAAATGGTAAATTTAAATCAACTGGTGATGTGGCTACAGAAAGACAAAAACAAAGACAGAAAATGTGAATCTGAACCAAGGATGCAATTACAAGTTACAAACACAGAAAGCCAAGCTGAATCTTCAGCATTAGGGAAAAATTATATGGCTATTTTGCTGAAGTAAAGGGATGTGTGCCTTTACTGCCTAATACTATAAGCCATTCAAGACCTTGAGCCTGAAGACATGCAAAACAGATCGGCATCTCAAACATAAGAGATTTCCATAAACCTGGAAAACATATAGGAATGCAAAATTAAAATATAATGTTTATAAAATTTGAATTTAAATTCTATTAAGCAAAAGGTACACCTAACCATTTACTTTCATAAAGATAACTGAAAATTCAGAGCTTTGAACCTGTCTGCAAAACTGAAATCCTGAACTACTTCGTATTAAGAGAACAGAAGGATATCTAAACTTCCTAGGAGGGCACTGCCAATACATGCCCTCGTACACCCTCCTAAGAATTTTTGGCTGTTGATTCGAATGAAGCATAAGTTATATTGTGCAAAAGGCAGCTTTGCCTGTCTGTAAATGAAAGCAGTAGGTAACTAGACAACAAACCAGGCAATGCACTGTGGGCGCACGTGGTCAAATTAACAACTTTAGACAAGTTAAAACATGTTGTTTTACAGTGGGGAAGAGAAAGATATTTCGTTTTTGTTTTGTCTATGAAAAAAAAAAGACGTATTGTCCAAATCTGTCATTCTGGCCTTTAGGAAGTAGTTGAGAGAACCCTTGAAACTGTAACCACCAAACAGTAAGGTTACAGTGTTTAGGTAGAAAGAGGGGTAAAGACACAAACAAAACCCCAACAGGCCCCCCCGGAGTTTTAAAGTTTTAAATTTTGCAGAAATAAAATCAAGCAAATAGAATAGTGGTCTAAAACAGGAGTGAGTCAATCAATATAACTGCTTTCCACATTGAGGTAAAATTTCCTGTAAGAAATGTCTAAAATGGAACAAACCACACTGTACAAAATTCTGTATCTCAGTGCAGTAAAACTACAATGAAAAACAGAGGTGTCCAGCTGAAATCTGGCCTAGGAATGTCTGTACAAATATCAGAAAGTTAGTTCATTGTGCCCCTATTGGACCACAATTAAAACCACAATTATTATTCCTTCACAATCTATACAATTAGCAAGCAGCAATCAGAATTATACATAAACACTATCAGAATATTCTCACACTTTTAAAATTTTAAATAGTTTTAGAACAAAACTGATTTTCTCTAATGTTTTTGTTCTTTTTAGATCATCATGATCTTGTGTCTGTAAGCTAAGGGAAATGGAATGCTGCTGGGCTTTTGGGGGAAGGCATGAGGGAAGAAAATTAAAGCTTTGCTTTTAAGTGAGGATTTGTACTTGGCTACCTTTGGTGGTACCTAACACTTGGTTAGAAAATAAAACTTCTATACAGCTCTTCCAAAAACAAAAGTCCAGGTAAACTTGCCTCAGTTTCAATTTTGTGGAAGACTAATTAAATATATACTAAATAGCTAGAAAATAATTTCTTCATAAGTAAAATACCCAATGAATGTATACATTATCAAAATAGTAAACAATTATCTTTTACATAACTGCAATTTAGAAAAGGTATCTTACCTCGACTGATATCCATGGCATACAGTTCTCTTAGTCCAAGGTCATTAAGAGATCTTGTCACATCGAGGGGTTCTTGAGACTGGTAATTCTTCAACAGTAGAGTGTGCAAAGGATCAAACTCACATTTGCTACAGATAATTGGTATGAGTTCTTGAAGGGGAGAATGTGGGCTAACTCTTACGACTGTCTTCTGTGTCTTCTTGTAATTTATCACAACCCTCACCGTTTGCTAAAGAGAAGAAAATTCCAATAAATGCCAGCACAAATTCTGAAAGAGCTGGCATTTTTACAATGGCCGCAGAGTAATCACAGGAATTCCACTTACGGCCAACTTCACCAGTGTTATAGGTTCAGAAACATTACATGAGAAACTAAGAACTATTTTGCTATTCCCTTCTACAAGGAAAGGACACATGAAACAATCTGCTTCTCCTTTAGCATGTGCCATTTGCCTGTGCAGCCGGGTATGGGGCTGGAGTGAGACACCCTATGAGGTTATACTGGGTAGCTGTAGAAGTCAGGGGATGAGCAATGAGTGAGTGCATGTAAGGATGGTAAGGCATGGAATTTCAAATAATATTGCAATAGTTCCTTCTTTTGGCAGCAAAGATGTTTGCTGCAACAAATCGAAACATATTCTACCTAAGAGAATGTTATAAAGAACAGAGTGAAGCATTTCCCAGAACTGCAAGGTGAGAAGATGAGAGACAACAGGAAAAGCTGAAACAAGAGGCTGAGCTACCAGCTCAATGTGTTGAATACAACAGTGACTCTAATTTCTCACTATGCTTTATCTTTTGTTCTCACCTCTGGTATAACTGGAGCAGGTTTCTTCTTATCTATTTGTTTTGGCTTTAAAATCACTTTTTCCACTTCAAGCATTCCCACTGGTGTGTTGGGTTTGAATTTAATCTGGCTATTTTCTACTGATACCAACTCTATAGTATAACTTGAAGGATTTAAATGATACTGTGCACAGAGAAAGATCAGCAAGTCCATCATGGGCTTCCTGTAAAAGACAAATGGAACTGTCACAACAGACGACAATTAAGCAGATTATAACAAAACATGCCGCTAAACATTTAATTCAGGTCACCTCTTCCATAACTGAATAATTAGTGCTGGGCACCAAATTTAAGTATCTTCAGGATTTAAAAAAAAAAAACCAAAACCACACCAAAAAAACCTGACACTAAAAAAACTCAGCTTGTACTAAAGTATGCCAAGTGTTTGAGCAAAGGGGGAAATTTTTGTTTGTGCAAAGTAAGGCTTTTCCTGAGGTCAACAGGGACACATGGATTAGGCACTTCATTTGACATTTAGTGGGAACTTTAACAATGGTGATAAATGCTCTGCTATTCATTAAGAACAATTCTCTCCTGAAGCTCGAAGTTTTTATATCTATTCAGAGTTGAAAGGGACTTTATTTTTAGGAAGTCTGGCCATGAGCCATTTGGAAGGAGCACGAGAAATGAAGTTTGAGAGTCACCTTTTTAAGGAGGTCTTGGTTTAGGGATTTGAAAATCATCTAGTTGTTTAATACAGAGAGAGAGAAAGAAGCTAAATGACAATATAGTAGGTGAATACAATTTCTTAAGAAGCTCTGTGTGATGCAACAGATGTCCCTTCCACAACGAAGTATGGCAAACTGAATTTGTCATATGTAGTCAGTAACTGTATGTCCTTGTTCTCTCAGTGCTGAATGAAGAACACCATATTGACATAAGCTGAGCATTTCATTGCTACTGAAATACATTTATTAAAGCTGTACTTTAAAAAGAAGTGTCTTAAATGTTTATGGTCAGGATTAGATAAGCAGAATATCTTAACTTTGCATGTTACAGCAACTGAATAAGGTTATAGTGCTATCAAATCATTCCTCAATAATTTTGAGTTGGGTAACCATCTGTAAGGGTAGTTTCATTCTGACACCCTCTGTGACTCTCGGTTACAGCTACAAACAGGGAAATCCACCACCTGCTCTGTCTTACAAGGATATTATGAAAATAATTTAGATATCTATGAAGCAATCAAGTGGTATGTTGAAAAGAATGTTGAAATGTCTACGAGAAAATTAATAAAGGGTTTGGCCGGTATGGCTTTATCAGAAATCTTAAATTCTAGATGTAATCTCCTAACAGATGCAACTATTTTGGTAGCATAACCAAATGTGGAAATAGATAACTTCTACAAAGAGCACTCAGGTTAAGCAGAATTCTAGATTACAAAGATTATAAATAATAACAGTAATAATACTAATATTAGTATTAAGTTAAAACAGACTACTCATATGACACGGTTCTGTAAAAAGAATTAAGAATGACTCAATGTTAGAAATTACTAAGAACACTGAATTTTCCCTCCCTTTAATTTACCCTAGAATATCATTACTGTTTTCACTTTGTCTTAAAAAAGAATTGTTCCTTAAGCAAACTGTCTTCTGGTCTCTAGCAGCAGGGCTGGACTCCCTGGTCCACCTGCAGCAGTTCCAGAAGATGGAAACTGTTTTAAAGCTGACAGATACAGTTACTACAGACATTCTTTTTCCCAGAGGAACGTTTTTGACTGTTTAAGTGGCAGGAGAACACTTGCCTCAGGAGACAGAGGCAGGCAGAATAATAAAACAAACAAACAAAAGATACTCCAATGTATCAAAAAGCAGTTATCAGATGGTCTGAAGAGGTACAGAAGAACATCAGATATTCCTGCGTTTTCATCTATATGATATATATATATATAACAGTCTGAGGAACATCATGTGAAATGCAGAAATATAACTCTTCCTGCCTCATCACATAGCTAAACCAGAGAGTTTATTTCAATTCATCTCCTTTTAGAAGAAAGAAGGAGGAGCTACCCCCTTTTTTATACTTCTAATCCCTTTCTTGTACTTCTAATCCCTAACAAATACATCCATCCTAAGAAGAAAAGGGCTGCAAATGCAAGTCATATCATTCCCCCACTTCCCTGGTGGCTGGACAGGGCTGGGGAGGAGGGAGCCTGTCTCTGCAGTGACCTTTCTGGTTATCAGCATATCCAATAAGTTACCCATTACTTTTTTTCTGGTGCATTTTTACACACTGACTAGTTTTAAAAGCTGTCCTGCAGTTTTTGGAGAAGAGTAAGAACACTAAAGACGACCAGTGTGAGAATTCACAAGCACAAATCACAGAAAGCCATCCTACAGAAACGCACCACAGTGACAGAGGCAAGCCCTCACATTAACCAATGTCACAAGAAGTGACAATGACAAGTGGGAAACACAGCTGCTGACAAACAGACAGGTACATGCAAATTAGTACACGAGAACAGTGATTCCGCACAAGTTTGCTCTCCATTGGTACTTCCAGAAATTACTTGCTTGACTGGAAGATGATGGACTTTAAGTATCCCCTCCCCTCCACTGCAGGCCAAGACATCTTCAACAACTGCTTTA
>WEIV01027158.1:415482-446929 GCA_013390005.1 Calyptomena viridis | reverse complement strand
CCACCCGCCCCGGCTGCGCTGAGGCGGCTCGGCCCCGGTAGAGATCCCCGCCCCGCGGCCTGTGACGGGCGGCCGGGGGAGCGCTGAAGACGCCGACGGGATCGGGAGACCCTGGAGGGACCGACAGGGCTGTCGCCGACCCGAGGGTCGGTGGGGGTGGCACGGAGGCAGCCGCGAGCGGGGTCCCGTAGCTGGGGGTACAGAGCAGAGTGCCAGCACTGAGGCAGCCTGGAGTAGGGTCTTGGTGCAGGAGTATGGAGAGAGATCCTGGTACTGGCGGTATGGAATGGGTTTCTGGCACTGGGGGTATGGGGCAGGGTCCCAGGGATAAGGCAGCCCAGAGTGGGATGCAGGCACTGGAGTTATGGAATGGGGTCCTGGCACTGGGGGTACAGAGCAGGGTCCCAGAACAGAGGCAGCCCGGAGCAGAGTTGTGGTGCAGGGGGTATGGAGGGATGGGGGTAGGGAACAGGGTCCCAGCACTGGAGGTACAGGATGGGGTCCTGAGGCTGAGGCAGCCTGGAACAGGGTCCTGGCGCTGGGGATACAGAGCCCAAGGAGGAAGCTTGTACCCATAGTTCATGTCTGTGATTTTACTGTGAAAACCCAGGAGGAAGGAAGTAAATCCAGCTGAAATCATGTCATCAAGAGAATCCAAACTTATTCCATTTTGTCTTGGCACCAGCAACTTGTCCCAATGTCCCTTAAACACCAGGGAACCACTGTCTGGTGAATACTACCAGGGCAGGAGTGTCCCAGGGAAGTCACAGTCTTTGTCCTGAATCCAGGCTTTCCACTCAGGAATCGTATTCCAGAGAGAGAGGGTCAGATGTGGTGGCCAGCAGGACGTGACACACTGGGATGGCTGTGGATGCCCGCTGCTCCTGTCTGGTCCCCCTGAGCCCAGAGAGCTTTGACACCAGAGGGAGATTCCCAGCGGCAACTAGGCTGTTCTGGGAATCCTGGAGCAGGGAGCAAGCAGGAGAAACAGGATTGAGGTGCCTGTGGAAGAACAGACAAGCAGGATGAGGCTCAGGAGAAGATGGGACTGGAAAGGTGTGATGGGACAGAAGGGAAAGCAGAGGGGACAGGAGTAGGTGTGTGGCACCAGGCTGTGACACAGTGCAGTGAGGAGGGCTGGACTGGCCTGTGATGAGGCTGGGTGGCAGTGGATAAGGAAAGTGCACAGCTGCTCCACTGTCCCCTGCAGGGACAGGGAGGGGTAGGATGCTGGGGGAGGGTATTTTGGGGTTTTGTAATACTGTGTCTTGTTCCTCACCTAGGAGAGCCCCCCTTTCTGATGAGGAGTCTAAAACGAGCAGCTCCCAGCACTTGGGGTCTCAGGAGTTTTGTGTCAGCAGCAGCCTTTCCGAGGTGAGCTCCTTGCTTGCACAGTTGGGTCCAAGAAGGCCATTCCCTGGTGGAACAGGCTAAGCAGAGCTGTTTGCTGCTTCTGTCTCTGTGTCCTGGGTGGGCAGATCCCATCTGCTTTCCTGGGAGAGCCACTTGCACAGCTCCCAGGAACACCTTTTCCCTTCTCGTTGCAGGTGGAGCTCACAGCAGTCAGCAGTGGTGGCAGCAGTGCCCAGGGGCTGGATGCTGATGGCAAGGTGGAGGAAAAGCTTGGACCCAAACTGGAGGAGCAGCCACCTGATCCCAACCCAAACCCGGAGTGTGCAGGAAAGACTGTGACAGATGATGCCCTGGGCCCTCTGGCAGGTCAGGGGGATGGCAGAGGGCAGGAGCCAGCAACCCCCAGAGCTGTGGAGGAAGAGAGCAGTGCTGCTGGCACTGCCTGGACACCAGCAGATCCTCCCAGTGACAAGCAGGCTGTTGCTGCCCCAGCCTGCTCCGTGGCTCCGGAGAACGAGTCTGCTGGGAAGGAGAAACCCCCCCCGAGCACTGCAGCACAAGGGCCAGGGGTGCTGGCAGAAGGGACGTTGTCTGTGGTTGTCTCCAACTGCAACACCTCTGCCTCCACTCCAGCCACCTTCACACTGAACAGGGTGTGCTTTCCCCCCTCTCAGGCCCCTGCTATGCAAAAGCTGCCCCTGTCCTTCCAGGCTGGGGCTGTGCTGAGCCCGAGCCAGTCGCTGGTGTACATCCCCCCGCCCAGCTGTGGGCAGCCGCTCAGCGTGGCCACACTCCCGGCCACCCTGGGGGTCTCCTCCACGCTCACCCTCCCCGTCCTGCCTTCCTACCTGCACGACCGTTGCCTGCCGGGCATTATCGCTTCCCCGGAGCTGCGCTCCTACCCCTACACCTTCTCTGTCACCAGGCCCTTGGCTTCAGATGCCAAAGTGGTGTCTGTGGAGGTGAATCAGCTCAGCTGTCCTCCGCCCTCGGGTGGAAGTGGCGCCCAGGCTGCAGCCGAGAGCGCACCCCCGTCCAGCGCCGGCCCCGCCCTGCCCTCCAGCCAGGCTCCACCAGCAGCACCGGGCGGGAGCGCCGCTCCCTCCTCCGGCACCACCACGCAGGCCAGAGCCCCGGCAGCTCCCGAGCCCCACGCGCCGGGGGCTGCCACTTCTCTGTCTCCTCTGAAGTCCCCTCCCCAGCTGGAGCGTGAGATGGTCTCATCCCCAGAGTGCAGTGAGATGCCTCTCGATCTCTCCTCCAAGTCCAACCGCCAGAAACTGCCTCCACCCAGCCAGCGCAAGACCCCCCCCATGCCCATCCTCACCCCCGTGCACACCAGTGGCAAAGCCCTGCTCACCACCGTCCTCTCCAAGTCCCAGCGTGCGGCCCAGGCCGCGGGCAGCAGCGTCACCTCGTGTCTCAGCACCACCCCGCCCCTGGTCATCTTCCCGGAGTTCCTGCGCAACGGCGAGCAGGGCTCCTGGGTGAAGAACACCACGCTCATCAGCACCATTCCCGGCACCTACGTCGGCGTCGCCAACCCAGTGCCCGCCTCGCTGCTGCTCAGCAAGGACCCTGGCGTGAGCCTCAGTAGGGACCCACGTCACCTGCCCAAGCAGGAGCCCATCTCCATCATCGACCAGGGCGAGCCCCGCAACGCCGGCATTCCCTGTGGGAAGAAAACCAACCAGGTCAGCACGGAAGGACAGCAGGATCCTGCCAAGAGACTTCTTCATGGTAGAGTTGCTCCAGGAACTCCTTTGTGTCAGTCCAAGGACATCTCCACCTGGAATCCCGTCCAGGGAAGTGTATACCCACGATGCCCTGTCAATGGAAAACCTTCCAATCCTCAGCTTCTCCCTCTGGGTTGGTCTCCTTACCATCAAACCCCACTGCTTTCCATCGGCATCTCCACAGCTGGACAGCTGCCCCCGAACCAGAGCAGCCCCTGCAAGCCAGCTGGAGCAGGTGAGCTCCCGGCATTCCCGAGTGTGCAGCCTACAGAACCCAGTGCAGCTGCACAGAGCCTGCCGGAGGGGCTGCCCCGGCTCCCACCTCAGGAACGGGAAGCTGTGACCAAGAGCAAGAACTGCCGGGTCTTGCCCAAGCCCTTTGAGGAGCCGGCCAACCCAGCCCCACTGGAGGCAGGTCCAGCTCTTCAGACCAGCGCTTTGGATGGGAAAGGTGGGAAGGGGAAGCTGGACAACACTCCGAAGAGTCAAGAGTGCACTCAGCCAGAGGCTGACTCCGGTCAGGAGGGCAACGCACAGACTGAGGCTCCCCAGGGGAGCTGTAGCCTCAAACAGTCGGATGCAAAACCCAAAAACCAAGTGTTAGCGGCGTATTTGTCACATGACCTGCCCGTGTCTGGGCAGCAGGGCCTGAGGGTGGTGCCAGAGGTGCCCACGGAGAGCCAGCGCAAGGAGCCGGGCTGCGAGGGCTCCCAGGAGCCACCGGCCACGGAGCCCGTGCCATGCGTGCGGCAGGTGGATCTGTGCAGGGTCAAGAAGGAGCGAGTGGAGTGTGACGTGTCGTTCCCGTCTGTGACCTGCCTGCGGGCTGGGGCTGCTCCTGAGGCCAAGCTCAAAGGAACAGGACAGATCAAGCAGGAGGGCGGAACGCGCTGCAAGGCGAAGCGGCAGCACGATGGGGATACCAGGCAGAGCCACAAGAGACTGAAGTGCCAAGGCCAGGATGGCGAGGAGTCCCCAAGCAAGTCGGGGAGCCGGAGTGTGCATGGCCGGAAGGTGGGTGGGATGCCCTGGGACCACTGGGTCATGGCAAAGGTGGGGCTGGGGGGGAAGAGGGAGCACTCACTGGGGGGCAGCTTGGGGCACAGGGCTTTCTACCCATGCTCTAGCCATTGCCTGGCTGTGGGGGAATGTACCTGTGCTACAGGCTATCCAGGGAAACAATGGATCTGGAGTGTCAAAAGTGCTGGAGGACACCAGCGTGATGAACGGGAGACAGTGTTTTGTCCCTTCTGTGCTGCTCCAGCTCAGTCAGTTGGCAGCTCCAGCTTCAGCTTGTGTCCTCCCTTCACAGTGGCAAAAACACCACAACAATCCACATGAGCTCGGCAAGCGGGAAGGCCGGGAAGGCCGAGCTGGCCTGGGCACCATCACGGATCACAACAGCCTCAGGGTAAAGCGCAAGCGCAGGAGGCCGGCAAAGACGGAGTGCCCATCTCCGGCACACCGCGGGGATGGCCACGAGGAAGGTACTCTTGGGAATGGTGGTGGGTTCTGCATGGTTGGGCTGCCTGAGGGGCCAAGCTGCTGCTCCCCTGAAAGCGAAAGGGCTCTGGAGCTTGTTGGCAGATTGGGATCCAAGACAGAGCTGCAGCATAAGACTCCCAGAATGGTTTGTGCTGGGAGAGACCTTAAAGTTCATCTTGTACCACTCCCCTGCCATGGGCAGGAAGACTTTCTACTAGACCAGGTTGCTCCAAGCCCCGTCCAACCTGGCCTTGGATGTTACCAGGGATGGGGCATCACCTCTCTGGAGAACCTGTGAAGTGTTTTACCATCCTCATTGTCAAAAACTTCTTCCCTATATCCAATCTAAACCGATTTCCTCCAGTTTAAAGCCATCCCCCTTGTCCCATCTCAGCAGCCTCTGCTATGGTGACACTGCACTGCCCTTCCCAGGTCACAGTTCTGTCATCTGTTTTCTCAAGGCTCAGTTTTCCTCACAGGTTACCTGGAGAAGAAGCCCAAGAACAACTTTCGGGATTTCATTCCAGTGGTGCTGAGCAGCCGGACGCGCAGTCAGTCAGGTGAGTTGGTGCCAGTGGCAGTCCTGGATGGATTGGGATGGACTAGGAACGTTCCTTTTCACAGGGCCTTGTCCTGTGCATCATCTTGGCTTTTGTGTCAGCTAGAAATCCCACCTTTTTACAGGAAGCATCGCTGGCTCTTCTGCTGGTGTGGCGGGAGAGTGTGATGTGACTGGTCAGGAGATTTTACCGTTGCTGGAGGAGGATCAGGAAGAAGAGGAGGAAGAGGAGGAGGAAGAGACGTCCTCAAAACATCGCAAGCTGCGCAAATCCCACAGGACATCCCACTGCCACGGCCGCAGGGACAGGGACAGATCTGTGTCTGAGAGGAGCAGCTGTTACACGAGGAGGACCCGGGAGCTGCCTTGGAGAGCAGAATCACCCAGGCAGCTGTGGGAGCCCAACGAGGAGGAGGAGGAGGAGGAGGAAGACGGCCACGTCAAAAGGAAGAAAAGGAGACGGCAGAAAAGTCGGAAATACCAGACAGGAGAATATCTGACTGAGCGAGAGGAGGAGCAAGTGGGCTATCCCCACCGGAGGCGGAAATCCAAAGCAGGTACAACCTGGGAATGGGGTTCTGGTACCAAGCTGGGGACTGGCTTGGGGATTTTTTGTTTTGTTACCTGTGAGATTTTTTTGGGGTTTTAGTTTTATGGGGTTTTTTTGTGATGATGAAACTCCATCATTTTTAGTGTCTTGATGGCCACAGCATGGCCTGCTTCAATCGACTCTTCTTTCAGAAACATTTACAGTAAATTCCAGAGCAGTAAACAGCATTTTATGTGGCTAATTAGACGCTGATCTTACCCTGCGATTAAGACAGAGGGCGTGGGAAAACGAGAATGGGACGAGGTAGCACAGTGGAATATTTCTGGACAAGCATGTGCCCCTGGGAGTGGTGTTCAGCATTCTGGGCTAGCACAGAGGGATGTGGAGCTGTCACGATTCAGCTGGGCTGCTCTTGGCTTTGGCTTGCTTTGTGAAGGCAACTTGCAGACTTGCACCAGGGAGCACAAGGGTGAAAGGATTAACAAGGGTTGAGTGGTAGAGGAACCCCCTCTGTGGTTTGTAAGTGTGAGGAGGAGCACATTGTGCCTGTGCCTGTCTCTGTTCTGCCACTGCTCTGGCGCCTTTCCCCACAACTGCCAGACCCTCTGGTCAAAGCTAAACCATGATGGGCCTGCCCCTGAGGACAGCAGTCCCTGCAGTCCCCTCTCCCTGTGCAGGGACAGTTTGAGGCTGTGGGATCTATCCCTCGGTGTGTGCTCACACCTGCCTGTAGCTTGTAGCTGTGTCTGGGGTCACACAGGTGTCTTCTGGGGGAGAAAGTTGTCAGGGGCAGCACTTCTGCCAGCCCTTCACATGCTCAGGCTGTGCTCTTGGAGGGGATATGCTGGACACAGACCTGTTGCCACATCCAAGCTTAGACTGACACTCCTCAGGAGAGGCTGTGAGGAGCAGAGGTGGTTGCTGTCCTCCCACCAGCTGATGTCCCAAGCCAGATTTTTCCTCCAGCACAGCATTACATTGTCACTGCATAGTCTGGGGGCATAGTCAGACCAGGAACAGTATCTTGGCAACTCACAGTTGCTCTCAGGATGCCTCCTGTTCAGAACAGGAGCCTGGGAGGAGGTTTGAGTGCAGCAGCATTCAGGAGTGTTGTGTCCAGCAGCATTTTCTTCCTGCATCATTTTGGTTACCTTTCCCATTCCCACTCCATTCTTCCTGAGGTGTGGAGACCAGAACAGCACAACAGTACCTGAGACGTGCTGACTTTGAGATTTTATTTGTGGTTCTGCCTTGGTATCTTGGCCAAACACATTATTCTGTACCAGATCTGTGGTTTCTGCTTCTTAGCAATAACAGGATGTAAGTGGAAGTTATGTGTGGTGCTTGATGTGGAGAATCCAGAGTCTCAGCCTAGTGTGGAATCTGAAGATGCTGCTCCTGGAGATCTACAAAACCTGCCGTGGCTCTGGAGGCAGCAGAGCCTCTTAGCATCCCTAAGAGATGGGAAGTTTTGTTCCTGGAGTTTATCCTCTTAGTCCCCTGAACCAACCCACTGGGGCATCTCCCAGATCCCCACCTAGAAATTAAATGTTTGTTCCCAAACAAAGCTGCAAAGAGAGCCAGACTGGAGTGACTCTGTTTCTTAGATATGAGGAAGAAATTCTTCCCTGTGAGGGTGGTGAGGCCCTGGCACAGGTTGCCCAGAGACACTGTGGCTGCCCCATCCCTGACACAGAGCTGTGTGCAGGTACCTCCTCTGCCCTTCAGTCTGCACACTTCACTTTATCCTTCCATTTTTTGTTTTCCCATTGCTGTTGTGTCCCTGCTCTGGGATGTTGCTGTTTCAGGGAAACAGAGCACCTGTCCTTGTGTGATGTGCAGGACTCTGTAATGAGCAATCTGCAGCTCTCTAATGGGGGGAAGACAAGGCCGGATTTCCCTTGAGGAATGCTGGTGCTGCCTACCTGGATGCATATTAATGAAAACTTAAATGTGCTTATTATTTAGGGGAAGATGTGAGAGGGCAAGGCAGGACCTGGCTTTTTAGTCAGCAAGCAATGAATTTTCACAGACAGCTTAAAGGGGATTCCTCCTGCTCATACTGCCTCTCTAAGGGGTATCACAATGAATCCTGATCCTGTCTGTCCTTGGGTCTCTCAGTGTCCATGGTGAGTCCATCCCTTGTGGGGGAATCTGTTCTCTCTTCTTCTCCTTCCTGCAGTGCCCTTGCAATGGGGCTGGATTTGGAATCAAAGAACCTCAGAATGGTTTGGCACGGAAGGGACCTTAAAGAGCATCCAGTTCCAACCCCCTGCCATGGGCAGGGACGCCTTCCACTATCCCAGGTTCCTCCAAGACTCATCCAACCTGGACTTTAACACTTCCAGAGATGAGGCAGCCACAACTTGTCTGATTTGTCTGAAGCCATCAGAGATGGCCAGTCTGCTTTGCCTGGTGGCACAGGTCTGAGTGGCTTTTGGTGTGGTACCTACAGAAGCTCCTCATTCCCATCTCTCCTTTAGATTTTAGGCACCGGAAGCAGAAGGAGTCTGGGAAGGGTAAAGGCACAGAGCTACAGCTGAGGAGCAGGCTATCCCCATCCCCCCGGAAATCTCAAGGACGCACAGACTTTCGGAATGGCTTCTTCCTGGAGCACTCTGACAGCTCTCCCGTCCAAGAAGAGCTGGAGAAACCATCAGGAAAACGCAAATGCAAAACCAAACACCTGGCAGGGATCTGTGATGAGGGGAAGGTATGGCTTGGATGGATGAGGGGAAGACGTGTGGGGAGAAGAAGGAGAAGGGAATTCCCATGAGTCATGGCCACAAGTGCCAAGGCATTGTATTCCTGTCTTTCCCAGGGGAAAGGCTGCTGCAACCAGCCCAAAACGTGCCCGCTGAAGAAGCCCCAGGACTTGTGGACTCTTTGCAAGTCCCACCGGGTCAGCCCAGAGAGCTCCCCGGAACTGCCCACGGCCCAGAACGTTCCTCCTGGAGCTCGGCGGCTGATCGTGAACAAGAACGCGGGGGAGACCCTCCTGCAGCGCGCGGCTCGCCTGGGCTACAAGGTGAGTAGTCCCTGTGCCCCTCCTGCCCCGCGGCCCCGCGCCCCCCCCGGGCCGGCACATCAGGGCCGCGGTGCTGTCGTTGGCGCAGGACGTGGTGCTGTACTGCCTGCAGAAGAAGAGCAGCGACGTGAACCACCGCGACAACGCCGGCTACACGGCCCTGCACGAGGCCTGCGCGCGCGGCTGGATCGACATCCTGCACATCCTGCTGGAGCACGGCGCCAACGTGAACTGCAGCGCGCAGGACGGCACCAGGTGAGGGGCACGCCCGGGCACCCACGAGGGGCAGGGAGCAGGGAGGGCTCTTCAGGAGGAGCTGTGGTTGGTCCCCATTACACCGGTCCTAAGCCAGGCCAGAGCGTTTCCTTAGTGGACGCCCAGCCTCTCTCTGCTTCTGTCCTCGCAGGCCTGTCCATGATGCGGTAGCGAATGACAACCTGGAAACCCTGTGGCTTCTGCTTTCCTATGGTGCTGATCCCACCCTGGCCACGTACTCTGGGCAGACAGCAGTGAAGTTGGCCACCAGCGATGTGATGAAGCACTTCCTCTGTGGTAGGTGCTGGGCTTGGGGGTGACAGTGCTCCCGTCTTTCCCTCTGGGAGCATATGGAGCCAAATCTGGGTGTCAAAGGGCTTGAGCAGTAGGTGACTCAATCAGTTTAGCTCTGTCCTGTCACACGAGCATGTTTTTACCACCCACACTTAAATTATAGTTGCATCTGTTTCCTATCCAAGATATGTCAGTTCAGCCAGAGTAGTGGTTGTTCCAAGATAGATAAAAGACAAAAAATCTCCAGTATTGAAAAAACTGTTCCCCCACTGCCTGTCTGAGCCCCTCCAGGCTCAACTACACATGCAGGTGTTGGGGTGGTGACTTGGAGCTGAGGACCACCCTAAGAACCTTTCTTTCCAAGCCACTTTCATATTGAGTTGTTTTCCCCTTTCAGCTCCCATTTCCTGATCTGGGGCCTGGGGTGGTATCCTCTCCTGAGAGGGGACACCCTTCTTTAAAGCTGTGCTTCAGCCTTTGCCCAAATGAGAAAAGCAGCAGGGGTAAAGCATCTCCCCTCGGACCAGTAGATTTGCTTGCTGGGATCAGACTTTGACCCATTAAGACTCTTGATTTTCCCTCTCTAGATTACCTGTCAGATCTCCAGGGCCGCTCCGATGGAGACCCTCAGACAGCCTGGGATTTCTACAGCAGCTCTGTGCTGGGTGAGTGCAGTCTGGGCCAGGTCACTGACAGCAGCAGAGCAGGAGGTGATGCCAGGGAACAACATGTTGTTCCCTTGGGTTTGTCCACATCCTTCCCCACTCATGCCTTGGATAGAGACCTTGCCGTGATGATATGTGCTGGGAGTTGCTCCTGGAAGGGGCTTTTTCTTTGGGAAGCTGCATGTGTGCATCTCTCCAAGTGCAGGACTAGGCTCCAAGTGCTGCTGGTGATTCCTGTGTTTTGGTTGTCAGTCCCAGAGCATGTCATTCTCATAGCAGTTCTTGTTGCCAGACAAATCCCATGACTGATCTGCTTCTACCCTTCCGTGGAAGCATCATTTCATCCTTGCTGTTGTGGAAAGTTCCTTCCAGTGTTGGTTGGGTTGATGTTCACACCTCAGGTGCTCCAGGCTTTAACAAAGGAGCAGTGATCCCTGAGGAAATGTCAGCTGCACAAGAGGTTCTGCAGCTCCGTGGCTTTGGTGTTGCTTGTGGGATATTTCCATCTTTGGCTCAGGTTGATCCCAAGCTGGAGCTGTACCACACTGCTGTCCTCTGGCTGCCCCATCCATGGAGCATTCCCAGTGCTGCCTTGGGGAGGCTGCCTGGCAAGGCAGGAGCTAACCCAGCTGGGAAGTGATGCCTTTCCCTGTCAGGTCTGTTTCCAGCAGGCACAGGAAGGGACCTTCCTTCCCATCCTGAGATCAGCTTACAGCAGCAGTGCAGTGGCAGTGTCACCCTGTGTCACCTGTGCTCTGCCAGGCACTGCTGATGGATGCTGCCGGAGCCGCAGGAAAAGCAGGATGCCTGAGCCTGAAACACGGGGCTGGTTTCTTTATAGTGTGTTTACTGGGTGTGCTGAAATGTCCCTTTTTAGCTCAAGTACCTCAACAGTCACCTCAGGTCACCTGGAGCAGGTACAGCCTGGGGCAGGTTCTGTTCTGGAGTAACCAAGCTGCTCCCAGCCATCACAGGCAGCAACTTTCCTCCTCCAGTGGATCAGTCCTTTGGAATCTCCCTTTCCATCAGCTCCCCTAGCTGAAGCACTGCTCATCCCTCAGGGTGGAGGAGCAATCCCAGGCTCTGCTCGAGCTGTTCCTATTTTTTGAGGCAGGAATGTTGTCCACATTTTCCTTGAGGTCTGCAAATCTCTGGAGGCAGGAGGATAATGAGGGAAGCCAGGGTGTGGGATCTCTGAGGTCCGAGTGTGGAAAAGTCATCAGTGTCCTGAACTTGGTGCTGCTGGAGCTCCAGACACAAAGTCCTCCTCCAGGGTTTGTCTCCACCTGGGACAGGCATTGTTGTGGCTGATTGTCTCCTGTGGTGGTACAGGATGTTCCTGTCCTTGTCCCAGCCTTTGCTCGCCTGACAGACAGGACTCAGCTTTCAGGACAGACATTGGGCCCTATTTTTGCCACATTAAATGCATTTAATTCTTTTTTCCTGGGTTGCTCAAGAAATTTGAGGTTTTTCAGTGATGGCATCTGAGCTTTGCCAGCAGCGACATCAGATCAATATCTGTGTCACTTATTTTCATCCTATTCTACAGCAAGTTCTGACAATTTCAGCACCCTGTTTTTCTGTTTCTTAGGGAATTTTTTTTCCCTTAGCAGCACTAAGAAATGAGTCTATTTTTCCCCAAGACCCTGCCTGAACCAGTGTCTCCTGTCATCTGCTGTTGTTCCTCTATTGGAATCCCATCCATGCTGGGTGAGCAGTCTGGTGTGTGGAGCTTCTTTGTGCAGCACACCAGAGGAGTTTTTTTGCAGCCTCTTCTCTCGTGCGTGGTGTTGAACTTTTACATGATTGGTTTATTTTCTCACCAGCACATTGGGTCTGGCTGCTTTCTGTAGAATCTAAACTCTATTTTCTCAAAGTTTTTGGAGTTATCCTGTATTATCTCGCTAGTACAAAACCACTCTGCAAACCCAAGACTACTCATACCTCTTTGTAATAAAATCCAGGCAGCAAGCTCCTTTCAAACAGGAGCTTTTCAGATTGGTAAATAAGAAATTTGTTTTAAAATGGTTTATGGATCCAGGTCTGCCAGTGGGGTGGCTTATAGTGCCTTGTCTCATGTGAGGGATCACAGCACACCTCAGCTTCCTGCCATGACTTGGGATGTTCTTTCCACCTGACCTGGTCAGAAAGTAGATGCAGGGCAGGTGCTCACCCCAATTTCCTCCAGGATGAGGGGCTGGAGGAGAGAAGAGGGGACACAGCTCTCCTATGGCTGCTGGGGTGCTGTGGGAAGGTGCCCGTGGGTGGTGGCCAGAGCTGTCCCCAGGGAGTGCCAGCACTGGGTGATGTGTGGCTGTGAGTGGTGCCAACCCCTGTCCTGCCTGTTGCAGAGGGGAAGGACAGCATCGGCTGCGACCTCCTGCTCAACCCTCCAGGGAGTTCAGACCAGGAGGAAGAGGAGCAAGAAGCAGATAACTTCATGTTTGAGTTCTCAGACAAGCCACTGCTTCCCAGCTACAACCTCCAAGTGTCCGTCTCCCGGGGGTGAGTACGTTTCCCTGGAGCAGAGGGCAGTACCACGGGTGGCTGCAGCCCTGGCAGCCTCATTCTAGGAAGCAGCACGTTGGTCATTCCAACAGGGTTAAGAGCAGTTTGTGTATCTCAGGTGGTTGTTGTTTGTGTATCTCAGGTGGTTGTTGTTGTAGAATCTTCCCAGAATGGTTTGGGTTGGGAAGGGCCTTAAAGCTCATCCCTTTCCCCCCCCCTGCCATGGCCAGGGACACCTTCCACTATCCCAGGTTGCTCTGAGCCCCGTCTAACCTGGCCTTGAACCCTTCTAGGGATGGGGCAGCCACAGCTTCTCATGGCATCAGAGGGAAAGTTGTGGCTGCAGCGCTGGGGAAGTTGTGGAAGCAGAGCTGCCTCACTTGAGGCAGCCTGGAATGTTCTCAGGGAGCAGGAGAGGCTCATCAGGGCTCCCCCCATTCAGTCCCACTCCATGTCCAGGCACATCCTGCTGCTGTGGCTGTCCCTGTGCCATGCCTGTCAGGAAGCTCCCCTCTCTCCTCCCTGGGAAGCAGGGAGATGGGCACCATGCCTGCAGCCCCCTCCACCCCTAACCCACCGTGCTCTTGCCCTCCTCGCAGGCCCTGCAACTGGTTCCTGTTCTCGGACGTGCTCAAGCGGCTGAAGCTGTCCTCCCGCATATTCCAGGCACGCTTCCCGCACTTGGAGATCGCCACGCTGCCCCGGGCGGAGTTCCAGCGCCAGGTGTCCCTCAGCCAGGTGCTGGTACAGGAGGAGGTGCCGGCGAGCCCCGAGCCGGCGCCGGGCACGGCAGAGACTGTGGAGCTGGTGCACTACGAGCCCGAGCTGCTGCAGCTGCTGGGCTCGGCCGTGGAGTACCAGGCCTGGAGCAGCTGACGGGGACGGGTCGCTCCCGGCATCACGAGGCAATAATAAGGACCAAGGGGAAGCAGCTCTCTCAGCGCCAGCAGCAGGGACCCGAGTCTTTGGGCAGCCACTCCTCCTCTCCTCAGGGTCTCCTCCAGCTGGAGAGGGAGGACTCTCGCCTCCAAGGACTTCCCAGGATCCCTTGGCCACGAGCAGTGGCGGTCGCTGCCGCCGCCACCCCATCCAGCTCCGGTGGGTGATGGAGCCCCTCCACGGGGCTCATGGGGCAGCGAGGGGTGGTGGGAGCCGCCGCCCCTCCCCGCTGGACCCCACGGAACTGCGCCTCTCTGTTTGCCCTCCCTCTCCCGACGTCTTCCATAGTATTTATTTAATTAGTATTTAATTTGTAATGTTTTCTTTGGTTTTGCTGAGTCTGTATCACTGTGATGGTGAGCTCCGGGCCAGGGGATGAGGCTGTCCCCTGGCCCCTCTCCAGAGCACCCCGAGGCCAGCCAGGCCCAGGGGGTCCTCCCTGGCCACAAGCCTGGGGACAGCCCCTTCCCTTGGCTTTGGAGCTGGCTCCTGGTGCCGGCGCTCAGCCACAGCCGGGAGCCAGTCCCGCTGCTCCATCCTCTCCCGGGCTCTTTCCTCCATCTCATTCGTGCTGCTGCTCCCCGTCCCCGGCGGCTGCCGCCCGTGGCCCCCAGCACACCCCACGCTTCGGCAGCTTGTCCCCCTGCCCCAGGGTCTGTCTCCACGACAGAAGCCCCCTCCTTGCCCCGCTCCCTGCCGGTGTCCCCGGGAGCAGCGCTCCGGGAGGGAGTGGGCACGGGCAGGCTGCTCCGCTCCGGGGCCGGTACAGTTTTATTGTACAGGTGCTAACAGGACTGAGGACGGGACAATCGGGGGATTTCCGGCTCTCCCTGCTCCGCAGTGGGAGCCTTGGGTGGGGTTTTTTTGTTGGTTCGTTTTTTTGTTTGTGTTGTGTTTCTCCCCAGCCAGGGCAGGCGTGTCCCCCCCTTGGACCCCCACTGCCAGCCTCCCCCCGGGGGGCCCGGCAGCACCTTCTTTAAGCCGAGGGTTTTTTGCCTTTGGGTGTGTATTCTGGTTGCTCTTTCTGATTTCTGTTTTATTATATGCCGCAACAGGCTGTGGTGTCAAAAACACTGATGTACAGAAAAAACCTGCATCAGGCCCCATGTCTCCTGCCTTTTCTTCCGTGTCCCGTGTCCAGGCAGGTTTCCGTGCATGTCAGCCTGAGCCTGTGGCTGAGGGAAGGGAGAGGCCAGGGATCCGAACCAGAGGAGCTGGAGCACCGGAGAGAGGGAAGAGACCGAGGGCGCGGGCTCAGTGTGGGAAGGGCGCAGGGGTTCTCCCGCTCCCGCTGCTGGCACGGGCCCTCCCTGCACCCGCCTCTCCCCTGATGGACCAGGCACAGACGAACACAATTTGAAAAGTGAAGCCTTTTATTAATAGTGTCCGTGGCTGATCACAGGCTCGTCTCGATGAGCCACGGCCAAGAGTACAGTGGCAGAGCAGTGCTCTCGGCAGCAGCCGCTGCCTGCGGTGCCGTCCCTTTCCCCGTTCCTGCCGTGCCGCCCTGGGGATGCTGCTGGGGTTCGGAGCAGCAGCAGCAGCCGTCCCCGGGGTCCCTTTTGGCATCGGCAGCGCAGGGCTGCTGCTTGGGCTGTCCTGCCCCGCGGGGACGCCGGAGGGCCCTGCTCAGAGCCCCGAGCCCCTTCTGGAACGGGGAAAGCCGCTGCCCACGGGCCGGGAGGTCGACGCCTGTGAGGAGGTCAAAGCTGTGGGCCTCGGTCTGTGTCTCCTGGTCGATGAGTTGAGGAGAAGCTGGTTTCTCCTCTGGTGCTGCAGTCTCAGTCTGTGTCTCCTGGTCAACCAAGAGAGGAGCAGCTGAATTTTGCTCCTGTATGTGTGTTTTCTGCTCAGGATATTGAGGAGCAGCTGAATCCACCTCTTGTGCTGGGGTCTTGGTCTGGGTTGCCTGCTCAAAAGCGGGAGAGGCCTCTTGGTGCGGGCAGAGAGATGGTTTCCACTTGTAGTCCTTAAAGGAGAGAGACGGATTTGCAGGGTCCGCCCGCCTCCTACCAGCAGGGACTATTGGGACAGGGATGCGGGAGACGTTGTGTCTGTGGTGTTGCAGCGCAAGGGGAGCCTCTCCTGTCCATCCCTGCTTGTCACTGGCCCCGCACTTGTCCTGCTGCTGACCTGCCATCCCACTGCAGGCCCAGCAGCTCACGCGGCGGCGCTGGCTGCGGGCTGCAGTGCTGCTGGCCAGGGTGCCCGGCTGCGAGGGACGGCCGGGACAGGTCCTGCAGCACTGCGGACCTTGGCCCCGCGCCCCACCGGCCAGGCTGGAATGGCTCCTGGAGCTCAGCATGGTGTAGGGCGATGGTGGGCTGTCGCAATGGAGGGGCTGCTGGTGGTGAAGGGAGACAGAGGAGAAGGGGAATGAAGGCGGCTGCCTTGGGAAGGTGCTGGAGCGACCGGCGCCATCCCACGACCGGCCTCTGCCACCTGTCCTGTCCTTCAGCTGGTGCCCCTCCTTGGGGCGCTGCGGTTTGGGGTTCCTCTTCTCCGTGGTTCCTGTCCTGCATGTGCAAGAAGGAATGTCTCCTGAGCGGGGCGCTGCACTTTGCTGGCCTGGGCACCCCCGGGGGGCTCCTTATATATCCCAGGGGTGGGGGGGCCCACTGTGTCACAATGGCCCCTTTCTTGGTGACAGGAGGCCACACATTATAAGGGATTCTCGGTGCCGTGAGGCCCCATATCACCCACGGCAGTTGCCAGATGTATTTGGTTTGCATGACCAGGTTTGGGGTGGGGCGGGGCTACACCAAGCAGCTTCCCCCGTGTCCTATTGATCCAATTCCAGACGAACATATTTAATGTATTTTATCCTCATCCCGCTTTGGTTTTGATTGGTTGTTAATTACCCCACCTCGAGCCTGTTTTGCCCATGATGGTGATCCATGAATGACCTCTCCCGGTCCTTAACTCATCTTATTGTACTTTCTCTCCCCTGTCCAGTGGTGGAGGGGGGTGAGGGTACCAGGGTAAACCACCAGCCCACGGAGACACCCGTGCCCGAGTGGGACTGGGCATGGGGCAGCGCCCCTCACCCCATTCCCCTCGCAGAGCCAGGACCCCCCCGAGCTGCTCATGACAGATCCCTCCGAGCTGCTTTTGGGAGCGTGGGGGATCCCTTCCTGCAGCCTGGAGAGAGGAACAGCGGCACCTCCGTGATGCTGACACCACCCAGGCCGTGGTGGAATGTTTGGTTCCGGCCCAGGGAGTTCTCTGGATCCTCCATGTATGCCAGGGCTCCTGTGGGATGTAGGTGTCATCAGGTGGCTGCTCTGTGGGCTGTGCCCTTCCCAGCCCTGTCCTCAGAGCCCAAGTACAAGGGCATCACGACAGCACCTGGTGCCAGCTGCTGTCACACCTGTATTCCCTCACCCAGGTAACCTGTGCACAGGCACTGGCAGTGCCACCTCAGCTCCCCAACAGGGAGAGACACCCCGGGTCATTTCTCTCCAAGCTCTTTGTTGTGGACAAAGCCAGCCCGTGGGGACACGGTGTGGGCTGGGGCTGTCCAGGTGTAGGCAGAGCCCCAGCCTGGAGCCGGAGTGCCTGAGGCACAAGAGAGCCTGGAGACTGGCTCACACCCCAGCTGGGAATTCCTGCCGGGAAAGAGGGAGCTCTGCAGGCTCCTCCAAGGTTGATACAAAGCAAAACTGACCACAGTGGGCAGCACACCCCGCTTTCCTCACCGGCCAGGCAGCGGTGCAGGAAGAAGCAGGTGACTAGAACAATCTGACTTTATTGGTGCAAACAGTGGGCTCAGGTGAGTGAAATATTCCCAAATGCTTCCAGGAAGCTGTCCAAGGTGAAGGGGTGGGTGCACACAGCCAGCAGCCCCCTCACTCCTCGTGCTGTTCTGCCCTTATAGAGTTCAGTCTTCGTGGATGCTGAAAAGCTTTGCTACTTCATTGAGGTCCTCGTGCTCCTCCCCGTCTTTGATGATCTGGAGGAAGGAGAACACATTAAATCCTGCACATCCCATAAACAGCCAGTGCTGCAGGACTGTCACAGCCAACGCCAGGAACTCCTTGGATCCTCCCTTAAGCAGCAGCAGACTGAGACAGCCACAACACAACAGCACTTTCTAAACCCAAATTCACACGGGAATCTTAAATGTACCAGCACCTGCCTACAGGAACAGTTGGGAAACCAACCTCCCTGTCCCTGTGGGATTTGTTTCTGGGTTTCCCTTCACAGCAGGGGAGAACAAGTGTCTTTGAAAAGTGATTCAGCTTGGTGAAGGTGAGCCTGGCACTGTCTCAGAGCCAAGATACCTGGCTTGGACCTGCAACTTTTAGACAAGACAAAGAGGCCAAGGACCGTGCCCATAGCTGGCCCTTGGATTTAGGGGAAGGGCTGCTAAGGGAATGCAGGAAAGGATCTCCCTTCTATGGGGATGGGAAAAGCAACAGGTTTCAACCGCATCATGAAAGATTCAGATTAGGTATCAAAAACTTGCAGCATGAATTGTTCATTTGGGGATGGATCTCCTGGGCATAGTGTGGGATCACTCTCATAAACTACTGAAATTCTCCAAAGGTGTTAAAACCTGACCCAGGTTTGGCTGAGCTTGGAGGACAGAGACAGACCATGAAGGTGGAGACACACTAAGCATCTGCTCAAGGCTGTTCCAGCCCTGACTCTGTAGCTGTTTCTGGGACAATGATGTTTCATTGATGTGTCACTGTTTCAGACACTTGGACATTGGACAAAGCAGCACAAATAAGGGACACTTCACTCATGCTCCATCACTGTGATTCCAGCCTCTACTTACTACAGGCCTGGAATTTCAGCTGTGCCAAGGCAAGGCTGATTGGATTTTTGTTTCTACAAAAATTTTGCACAAACACACGGAAAAGCACAAGGACAGCTCCCCTGATTCACCCAGGACAGGGCTCCAATTGGATACTGCCCAGCTCTGTGCCAGACAGAGCATCTGCATTTATTTATCCTCACTTTGAATTGGCAGATTGATTTTTCCACAAGGAAATCCCTGCTCTATCAAGCCCCACTGCCCATCATCCTCGTCCTGCACTGACCTTCCGAGCAATGGGCATCCTGTTGAAGATGTTCCACAACACGATTCCCACCACGACTTTATCCCTGAGGTAGAAAATGACACCTTTGCCGTAATCTTCCCCTTGCTTTGGGACTTGAGGCGTTGGTGAAGAGCTTTGTGAGATGTGAACTTCTGTGGCTTCTGCTTCCGTTTCACTCTCGGATCGTATTCCAGTCCCTAAGGCAGAGACAGGAGGTGTCACACACCCAGTGCAGGACATGATGATGAGAACAGACCCAAGAGCAGGTCCTGCAGGAGCCTGAGGTGTTTCCCTTTGAGTTGTGTCCCTCAAAAGTTAAGTTTCATTAACATAAGGATGAAACAATCCCGACTTGGAGCACAACACTGACAATTCCCACCTTACACTCCTAAGTGCAAAGGACAGCACAGTTTGCTTCCTCTAGGCAGCAGATACAAAATAAATGTGCTTGGATCCACACACTCTCTGTTGTCCCAGACTGATCATTTTATTGCTGTGGAGGAGCCCAAGGTTCTCTAGGAAAGTCTGCACGTCAGCAGATGAGTTCCCTGACGGCTTCTTGGAGGAATGTTGTGTTTTAATCCCATTTTAATACCAAACCCAGCCTTTAGAGCCTGGTCTGGAAAGGAAGCAGCAGATTGCTGCCTCCCTGTGCTCTCAGAAGTCAGGCTGACTGTGTCCACACCAGGACCTGCAGGCAGCTCCCAGCACACCTGGGCCTTACCTGACTGTTCCGTCGCACTTTTTGGCGTGTCCTGGGCTGTTGCTTTTGCAAAGACTCCAACTGTGGGCAAACTGCTGTCCACGAGGCCAATGGCTTCATACCCCACGTTGGGGCCCAGATCACTCCTGGGAATGAAGTGGAAATAAAGTCATGGTGGCATTAGTGAGACCAATCCAAGGCAATTCCATCCATCCATCCCCAAATCCTCACTGTGATTGTGGACGCAGGGTGAGTGACACACGGTGTCTGCTCTGCACTCAGAGGTGGGACAAGGAGTCAAGACATGGCAAGTTCAAGGCCATCAGCTTCAGAAAAAACAGTTCACTGACCAAAACTCTGGAATCCTTCAGGCCTGCCCCCTGGGAGGCAGGTTCTGGGAATGCTGTTATCCACACCGGGTTTGGCAGCATGGACAATTATTTAGTGCTTGTTTCAGAAAGCGTTTAAAGACTGAAGAGAAGACCACTGTCCTAACACCTCCTTGAACCAGGCACCTGGATCTGAACTGGGGTGCTGATAGGAGCACCCCTTTGTCCTGTCACTCCAGTTCCTGGCAAAGAGCTCCTCTCCAGATTCCTTGTAGCCCCTTCATATACTGGAAGGCTGCTGTGGAGTCTCCACACAACCTTCCCTCCAAGAGGATCAGGATCCTGAACATCCTGACAAAATACATGAGGACTTCCTGCCATTTCCCAGCATGAGGAGAGGAAGTGTCACTCTGTGAGGGTTGGCAAAGCCAGAGTGACACCTGCCAAAAAACACAGGGCTGCAACTCACAGCCCTCCATCACCTGCATCTGGTCATGGCCGAGAGCATCCTGAAGAAAAACACACCTGGGAAATGGATGTCTCTGTGTCCTTGGCTGTACTCGATGACCTCTGAGGTCCTTCCCAACCTCAGTGATTCTGTGTTTCTGTATTTCTTGTTTAAAGATTAACTGAGAATGGCTCTGGGCCCAGAGTCTAGGCAGAACAGACCAAGAGCTCAGGTAAATGACAGCAGGTCATAAATAACTATTTTTGGGGTGATTTCTCCAAGAAAAAAACCCCTCTTTCCCCCATATTTAAAATCCTGTTATCTTGATCTCAAACTAATAGCCTTTGGGCTTTTAATTTTTTATGGGGTTTTTTGTTTAATTGTTCCGTTTTGTTTCATTTTGTCTTAAAAACAACTTCAGGAAGATACAGCACAATTGCCCATTTTCTTTATACCTCTCTCTAGAAAACAGCCTTTCAGGTACATCTGGATGTAGCAATGCTTTGCTACTAAAGCATCAGTTCAGCAACGGTGCAACACAACTGAAACCACGAGATTGTGCTGGGGAACTTCAGATAATCCCAACAGAAAAGCTGCTGCTAAGTTCAACCTGTAAATCAGCCTGCTCTGAGGAGAGGGCTGCTCTTTGCTGCTCCTTGCTCTGTGGAACAGAGGGAGGAACTGGGATGTGCAGGAAGGAAAAACACTTCAGAGAGGTGAGGGCAGAGCAGCAAATGCTCAAACACCTCCCCCTCCTCGAGCTCTGGGAACACAAAGCTGTACAAAGCGTTTGCTGAGGTGGTTTCACTTCTCTTGGGAAACAGACACTTCCCAAGGTGTATCTCCTGCAACGTGGCCAAACCAGGAATCCCGAAAGAAGCAAGGAAGGTTACCAGAACATGGACTGATGCCAGTAGGGTTTTGCAGCTCCAGTCATGTTTTCCCCAGCCAGTCTCCCGCTCACCACGGCGTGATCGTGGTGCTCCACACGTCTCCGGCCCAGTTTGATGTCGTAGAAACAGGCAGCATCCCCTGCCTGAAAGAGAATCATCCAGTGAGCACCAAACACCGACAGTGACAGCTTCCTTGAGTGCCCAAACAAAGAAACATTGGGAAGAGAACAAATGGAACAAGGAAGCGAGTTTTTCTGACAGACCCCAACCACCACCACCACCCTCATCCCACTCCCTGGGCTACACAACTCCTGCTCTATGGAAAAATAAGCCAGCATGAGGTATGTTTTCCAGAGGAATCGAAGTCCCAACGCCCACCAAGGGACTCTTACGCAAGCGAGTGATCCAGGCTATCTTTAGGTTACCCCAACTCCTCTTACACGGCATAAATATTCCAAACTCGCCGTGGTTACCACGGCAACCGGGCGGCAGCGCTGCCCGACCAGGCTTCGGGCCTGCACTACAACCGCTCTCCTCACTCTTTACTCCTCTTTGTCACCTCATTCCCCTCACCCAGGTGCACCAGCCCTGGAACAACGTGTGTCCCCCCTGCATCAGGACAGAAGTATGAGGACAGGAAGGTGTGCCCACACTCACCACCCAGATGTTGGAGCGCGCCTGCAGCTCCGCGTTCACCCGGAACCCCCCGAAGTCCGAGTCCACCTCCAGCCCCGCGGACTTGGCCAGTTCCACGTTGGGCTCCAGCCCTACTGCAGCCACAATGTGATCTGTCTCCACCTGGTTGGGAATTCGTAATTAGGGTCTTAATTCTCTCCGTGCCCCTGCAAGCTTTGCCCCCTCCCTGCTTTTCCATTTACCTTCCGTCCGTCCTTCAGTTTAATCACCAGCCGGTTGCCAGAGACGGAGACAGACTTGACCACAGCATTGGGCATGACATTGACCCCCTCTGGAAACGAGCACAGGACACTTCAGTGCCTGCTCAGGGGTGGGCACATCCCACCTGGAGCAGGTGGCTGGTGCAGACCAGGTGAGAAACCAAGACAGAGAGCAGGAAAGCATGAGGAGAAACTCAGCTAAAATGTCTGCAAGAGCTGCTCAAATGTCAATCCAAAAACATGTCTCATGTGGTGACATGGTTACATTGAAAAGAATTCCCCACAACAGGTGTTCAGGAACTAAGGACACTCAATTACCTATTGCTGTGTTACAGCCAGACCGAGAGGTCTGACAAGGCAGCTTCAAAAAAATGAAGTAACTCAGACCTGTGGGTTATCAGGCCCCACAATCCACACCTCAATGACATCCTTCCTCCCTCTATCCCACCCCACTTCCCGTGCGCAGGAACATCCAGCACTAGATGCAGCAAATGGAAAAAAGGTGTCTTAGATCTTACTGACTGTATCAGCTAAACCAGCTGACCCAGGTGTGTGCGTGGGCACAGGGACCATTCCAGGGAGGAACAGCCACAGGGAAAGCCTCACTGGCACCAGCAAGCCTGTTTGCTCAGCTTTCCCAGAGAAACTGCCAAGAAGCCAGGGATTCATGGCAGCTCCTGCTGCCCAAGCTGCCTGAACTGCAGGGCCCAGCCTTCCCAAGGCTCCAGGGACAGACAGAGCTGGATGTCACCAAAAAGAGCTGCACAGCAGCCGCCAGCCCAAACATGCCACTCTACAGCTTTACCTCTTCTGACTTTCTCCGTGGTCCAGTTGCTCAGGTATTCAGGCAGGACTTTGCCCATGTTTCCGTTCTCTGGGAACAGCTGGATCACCTCCAGGCCTCGGGTTCGTGCTGGAAGGGAAGCACGGAGCAGTGGGATAAAGAGCAGCAGCACAGACTTCAGGACACACCTGCTTTACTTTACCCAAGGAGCTTGACAGAAGTTTCCAGATCTGGGGAGTTCTGGCTCCCAGATTTTCCCCGGGACTCACAAAGTGACTGACCACTGTTTCTCATATGGAAATCATGGAATGCTTTGGGTTGGAAGGGACCTTAAAGATCATCCAGCTCCAACCCCAAAACTCACAGTTTGAGGGTGGCTTTGAGCACAGAGAACAAATGTGACTTTTTAGAGGGTGGAATGACTTTGCAGCATGCACTGACCTGCAGAGCTCCCAGCTCTGTGGTCAGGAGCTGCTGGGCAGCTAATGAGGGAGAAACTGGGAAAATCTTGGCCATGCAGACAACCAAACGTGTTCAGTTTCCTTCAGGCAAACACAGAGGCTGTACAAAAACTAAGCAGCTGGGGATGAAAAGAAGTTTCTAACATCAGGCTGCTTCCACTCAGTGTCTGTCAGAGCCGAGGACACACACTCACCTCTCTTTCCCAGAGCACAGGCCAGCTCACTGCCAAGGAAACCACCACCAATAATTGTGATGGACTTCACCTCTCTTGAAATCTTCTCCAGGTTTCGGAAGTCCTCAATCTGAAAGAACATTTCCCCTCATTTCAAATCCTCAGGAATGGCAGCAAAGGGTCTTTGTCTCCAATTTCTCCTTTTGAAAAAAGAATGACTCTCCCCCCAGGTTGGAAAGGGAGATGTGTTGCTCCTCCCTCCTCTTTGCCTGTTGCATAGAAAAACTTCCCAGGATTCCTTGTCTGTGCAGGCCTTTCCCTGACTAGGAATCTCATGTTCCTGCATTTTAACCCTACATTTCAAGGGCAATTACAATAAAACTTCTAAACTCAAATGTCTCGCAGCACATCCAGTACAACAAGGATGTGGCAGCTCACATTATCCATCCATCCATCCATCCATCCATCCATCCATCCATCCATCCATCCATCCATCCATCCATCCCTCCCCAGCTGAGCAAACCACACCTCAGGGGAAGTCCAGCACAGAACAGAAGATTCCCACATGCATTCTTATTCCCAATCCATTCCCTGAACTAGACTAAGGAGAAGCTTGCATGCCTGTTCCAAATGCCACGTTTTCAAGAAAAGTAGAGTTTGTCAACAAAAAGCAACTCTACAGCAAACCTCAGATCATCATCATCTTCCAAGGCTTTCATTCACTTTGGAGGGTGCAGCAAAGTCACACCCAAAACCTCATAATCCCACACATTATGACAGCTCTCAGCCTGAGGCCAGCAAGTGAATGGCTGAGTAGATTCTACCCTGGTTTCCTGCCTGGGAAAAGGAATAAACTCCTGGGCATCAGCTGAGGGAAGCAGTGCCAAGGCAAGGCTGTCCTGGTCAGAGCAGCAGAGTTTAAAAGCTGCCAACAGTGGTAGTGGCTGATTTATTCAGCTTCACCCCAGGAGTGGCAGCACCTGGAGATTACCTTTCTGAACAGGGTCAGCCTTTTCTGTACATCCTTTCCTGCTCTTTCAATAGCAGGCAGGTTCCTTGGGGATCCCCCTGAGGACAAGGAGAGAGAAGAGAGATCAGTGACACCAGGACCATGGCACTGGCTATCCAGGCAGGGCAAAGCTGTCTTGGATCTTGACTGTGCTTTCCAAACTGTTACAGTATGCTCCATCCCTGCTGCTGCCTGCATTTTTAACATGGAAAACCTGTGTGAGCAGCAGGTGACCCCAAAACCACACCTCGTCCTGCTGCCTGGGGACATCAGTGCCACCTGAACTGCTCTAGAACTGCTGAGGTTGATGTTGGAGCTGCTGCTTCTGCCTGCTGCTGCTACACAGGCAGGATTTGAGGAGGTTGGTCTGTACAGAAGTTCCTTCACTGAGTTTCCAGGGAAGTCACCTTTTCCTCCTTCCCAATCTTCACAAGGCAAAACTTTGAAAGTCCAAGAAAAGCTGGATGATGCAAGGCAGGTGAAAAACCCAACAGCATGGCTGTCTGCATGACTGTCCTTCCTGTGACTGCTCCCAGGTGTTTGACACTTATGGCAGAAACTTGTCAGGTGGAACCATAGTCATGGAATGGTTTGGGTTGGGAGGGACCTTAAAGAACATCCAGTGCCCCCCCTGCCATGGGCAGAGACACCTCCCACTGTCCCAGGTGGCTCCAACCTGGCCTTGGACACTTCCAGGGATGGGGCAGCCACAGCTTCTCTGCTCAACCTGTGCCAGGGCCTCACCACCCTCCCAGAGAAGAATTCCTTCCCCATATCCCATCCAACCCTGCCCTCTGGCAGGGGGAAGCCATTCCCTGTGTCCTGCCACTCTATCCCTTGTCCCAAGTCCCTCTCCAACTTTCCTGGAGTCCCTTTAAGCTGGAAAGGGCTCTAAGCTCTCCCTGGATCCTTCTCTTCTCCAGGTGAACACCCCCAGCTCTCCCAGCCTGGCTCCATGTGCTCCACAGAATTTATCTCTGGCTAAATGCCACTGAACTAAAAAGCCTGGCACAAGACAAGGAACAAGAGAAGACACCCAAGGACTTACCAGTGGCAATGAGACATTTATCATAGGATATCTGGGTCCCATCATTGAGCTTCACTGTGTTCCCTCTAACATCCATATGTACAACCTGCAAGAATAGCCAAGCTGAGCTTAAACTGCCCTGCACTGCAACTGTTTGAGTTAAACTGCATGGACTACTGATCAGAGATGCAAGTTTGGAATTAACACTCTCCCACCCTTAAGTTTAGGGGAGGAGCAGAAGGTGGGAAGGGAAAGGACTGGAAGTGGGAATCAAGACAACTCCTTTGGGAGTCACCACAGCTCAGGTTGATCTTCCCAGGGCTGAGTCTGAAATGGGCTCAAACACAGCACAGCTCAACAGGAAGGGGCATCACTGACATTTAGCATAGCAATATATAAAAAACTGAGAATATAAATATATTAGAAGGCTCACCATACATTTCTCCACCTTCCTGCTGCTCCTGCTCCCCTTATCACCCACTGCCTGGATCACTGTGCTCTCCTTACCTCACTCTCCAGCCAACAGAGCTCAGTTCCCAATTCTCTGGGCTCTCCTCCCCCTCTCCAGCCAACCCACACTGCACCTCCAGGGGTTCAGTGCCAGCTCAGAGCCCAGACTCTGCTTGGGAAGAGCTGTAGGAACAACAGCCAGTGCTGTACCCACCTTTTTGCCACACAGAACTGCCACCCCACCATTTTCCACAGAGGACAGGTCCTGGACAGGCACATAGAATGACGGTGGCTGGAAATAGATACTGAGAAAAGCTCCATTATCAAAGGGGTTCCACTTGCTCTGGGATACCAGAGATCCAGCTATTCAGCAATTCCAATGGGACAAAGACAACTCTGTGCACCCACAACAAGCTCCAGAATTCTTATTTATCTATTTTTAAGAATTAGCATCTTCACACTGTTGAAGTTCAAGGGTTTGGATCACAGAATCACAGAACTGCTCAGGTTGAAAAAGATCAGCAAGTCCAACAGCCAAGTAAGGCTTAATCACAGAACTCACAAGAATCAAACATGATCCAGTGTCCCTGCAGCTCTGCTCCAACCTGTGGAGCTGCACCTTTATTAACTTATTTCACAGGATTCCCGCCCACAGTGGGACATGTCTAAGGGAATCACACCCCACAGTGGTTCTCCCCCAAGAACAGCTGGATCATTGTCACCTCGCCACTAAACACACCCCTTTAGCCTTGTCACCTGCAGTGCCACGTACCTCCTCTCCTTGCCATTCCACTGCTTGAACCGCAGGGTCTCTGTCACGTTGGGATCATCGGAAAACCACAGTTCTTTGGAGAGAGGGGGACGCATGTAGGGCAGGGCGGGATCTTCAGACACAATCAGCACCTTTAATTGGTCAGGAAACACGTCAGCTGGGGCGATGGCAGAAAAATGGGAATACAGAGAGGCTCTGGAGCAAGCACAGCGTTCAGCCACCCACAGGCCTGCTCTGGAGCAGGACAGCTCTTACCCGGGCTCCGGGATCACGGGCCCGGATGGATCTGGCAGCAGCAAAGGCAGCAGTTCCTCCACCGATGAGCAGGAAAGGGACGTGGGATGGGACATTGATGTGAGCTGTGGGTGACAGAGGGGACACCTTACTGCCAATGCACAGGGAAACAGCCCAGCCCCAGGGAACACTGGATGTCACCAGGGGCCTTCTGCATCTTCACTTCCTTTGGCAAATTGTGCTCCAAATGCCTTCCGTTTATTACCCTTCCCAAGAAGCAGGTTGCTGCTTCCACCAGAGCTGGCTCCCAGATTCCAGCAAATTGTTTTTTCTAAGCAAGACCAAAACTCTGCACTGGCCAACCAGTGAACAGTTTATAAGAAAGGGAAGTTCCCCAAAAGGCCAAGACACTTTTTTTGTAATTGTATTAAAGGAGACCACTTTTGAGACCCTGCAGAAGGCCTTTCCTCCCACAGGCTGGTCCTGTTCCTAAGCAACCTGCAGTTAAACCATATACAGGAACCAGGCAGTTAAATATTAGCACCAGGACTCACCTGCTGTGCCTCAAGGAGCAGCACCTGTACCTGGAAGAGTGGCTTAATTCAGCAAAACATGGGCTGCCAAGGGTAGTGCAGTTTGGGAGCTGCAGTTCAGTGCTGACTTCAGGATGAACAGGCTCCACTACCCAGGGAAAGAGGCCCTTTGGAATCACAGTGTCCTTGCCAAACTGTGCAAAGACACCAGAAGCAGGGCTCACTCGTTTCTCTTTTTATCACAGAAGGAATAAATGGCAGAAATCAGCCCCAGGAGACACCCAACTGCATCCTCAGGACTGTCTGTAAAACAGCCTGGTTCTGGGTCACAGAGAGCCAGAACCATCTTCTGTGCTGGGAAGTCACAGAATCGTGAATCACACAAGGGTTTGGGTTGGGAGGGACCTTAAAGCCCATCCATTTCCATCCCTGCCATGGGCAGGGACATCTTCCACTAGACCAGATTGTTCCAAGCCCTGTCCAGCTTGGCCTTGAATGGGAATTCCCAAACAACAGCACCAAGAATTGATGATGCTGTGATTCCAGAGGGGCTCTGTTCCATTTGTTTTAGAGGCCTTAAGCTCCTGAAGAACAGAGCCAAGCCCAGAACCAGCAGGCTGGTACCCACCATCCTCTTGGGATCGCGTAGTTATGGACGAGATCCGGCTGGTGAATCGCTCTTTGTTTTCCTTCAATGTTTTGTACACCTGGAGACAGACAGAAGATATTGACCTCACACTCCTCACAGCACCAAAGCACCATCTTGCTGCAACCCCCCAACAGGCTTTGTCCATCCTGGCATGCTGGAAAAGCCATCTGCTTTTTGTTAAAGCACATGGACCAAAATACACCTCACTGGAGAAGGTGCTCATTGAGGCTGTGCTCAGAAAATGACCTGCTCCACCCCAGTGTGATGAGCATTGGGTGTCTGGCTGCTTCCCACAAGCAGTGAACCTTCCCTCAGGTGTTTGGCTGCACACCTTTTCCAAGAGGAACCAGCTCCAACGAAGGGAATGCAGCCAAACCTACACCAAGGCCACGGGCAAGCTGAGCCACGACAGAAAGCTGCAGAAATAGGAGATGAACCCAAGGAAAAAGCATCTCCCAGCTGCCAAACCCCAGAGCAGCTGGGCAGAGCCCACAAGCTGAGTGGCTTTCTCTAGGCCAGGTGTTACAGGCATGGTGGTGACAGTGGTGACACCCCTGGCATTGGCAGTGCCTCCACCATGGGAATGTGGCTCCAGGGAACAGCCTTTGGACATGGAGCATCTTCCAGCTGAATGCTGATCTGCTTGACTGTAAAACTCGGGATACAGCATGAGCAGACCCTGTGTGTACAATTCAGTGGCACAGACATGGAGGGAATATCTCTTACATCATGTTAACTTCCAACAGAAACTGGTAATGGAGAGGAGTGGGGCACTGGGAGTGCTGGGAGCAGGTCAGAGCCGGGTGTTTGCCCCTATGGGTAACAATTAGAGGGAAGCAAACTTGTTTTTTAGGCAAAACCTAGCCTTGCTAATAATCTCTATCCTGTGCACGACATCAAATTTCATTTGCCAACTTCCAAAATCAGTGTTTCATAGCAAATAGTCTCAAACAAAAATGGACGAATTTAATGCCAGGTATAAAAAAGAGCATGGGCAGACAAAAGCCTGTCCAGGGAACTGGAGTAATGTCAGAAAACAAGAATTTGCCAAAAGAAAAGATTTAAGACAAAGGTATTTTTAAAGCCTTCTGCTTAAACACAGAAAAGCCAAGGTTAACAAAACACCTCTGCCTTTACAAGCAGAACCAGAAAGATTTTAACTGGGTCCAAAGGGGAGAATACTGCAAATTAAACCTGATCTCTTAGGAAAAACTATTAGTATGTACAGGCAAAACATCAGATGAGGCCTTCAGGATAAATAGTTCCAACGGGACAATAGCAACTTCTTTCTAGTCAAATCCACAACTGCACTTTTCCAGGCAATGGGGTGATGTTGCAGTTCTCTTCCCCCCAAAAAATCACAAATGTGGACAAGTTTTCTTCCCTCTAGCACACTTATATTCATTTTGCATGCCAACATTAGCAATATCAGGTGCATTAATTAACGAATTTGTGCCTTTTTGACAGTCACAAATCACAGATGGCCAGTTTTTACATTTACTCAATGTGGAAAGGCTAATTCCAAGGCAGATTTCCCTATTAGGAACTTAAATTATTTGGCAGTGTCCCTTCAAAATTAAGTATTTGAGGCCAGGGAGCACAAGGAGGGTTTAAAGTGAAGGGTAATTTGGTGGGAGGTACAGAGAGGTGCCCCCCCCCTTCACCCTCCCATCCAATAAACACATTTATTGAAGCATCTTACATAAACTCCTGTCCCAGTGACTGTTCCTCCCACTATTAAGTATAACAAGAGGTTGCTGCCAGCTTTGCCAGGAACACCTGAAGACGTCAGGGATCTAGAAGGGCATCTTAGAGGATGGCATTGCAAAACTGCAGGTGAAGACAGGCAATAGAAGAGAAGAAGGAAAGAGCTGAATATTAGGAAGGATTCTTGATTAAATAGGTCTTGGGAAAAGCAGAGTGTGTTCTGTAATTTCAGTTACCGTGTCTGCACAAAAAAAGGGCAGCAGGGCACAGGAAAGAAATAAATTTAAAGGAAACAGGGAAAGATTTTTTCCCTCCATGCACCATTTTAATTTTTTTCCCTTTCCCAGGAGAAAATCAGAATTCGGAGCTTTTAATGAATATGATCCTCCAAGAAAAGAGCTCAGAAACAAAGATTTGTTTGATGTAAACTTGGGATCCATCCACTCCCAGGCAATGCTGCTACTCTTCAGTTCTCTGGGAATGTCATTTACCTTCTAAGTCAGGCTGAAAACATTTATTCTTTTAAAGTAGGACATAAATGCTCACCCATTGGGGGTTGTTTTGGTAAGGTTAAACAAATTTTCTGAACTGAGATTTGGCAAGGAATGGTTTGCTTTGATATCAAATCCCACACAAAACAACAGAGCTGTGGTTGGTCATAATAAAAAAACCCCAAGAGTGCCTTTAAGGTTAAAAAAAACCCCAAAAAAACCTAAAAGGTAACTGAAATTACAGTTAAGAACCAAGTAATCACAACAAGTTAATTTCCAGTTGCTCCTCTTGAAGTTTTCTGAAGGAGGAAACAGAGATAAAGCTACAGAGATCAAAAGCTGAGTAAAGAGAGCTGGAATACAGCAAACGCTCGACAGGAGAGATGGATTGTGGCTTCTTCCCAAGGAACCACCTTTCTACTTACATAGGCACCTGCTCCTAAGGTGGACAAGCCCAAAATTAGGACAAAAACTGAATTACTGCCTTTTTCCCCAGGCGCTCCTGTGCCAGATGCTTGTCTGCTCAGCTGCAGGTCTGGGGGCACATTCCAGCGCTGCAACAACGTGCCTAAGGAACACAATTTATCGGAGAAAACAACACAAAAACACTGTCAACACAAAGGTACCTCTGCAAATTTAGAGACTAAGTCATTTCTGAGCCCAAACAAGCTCCTTGTTTGGAAAACCTGGCACCACATCTGAGCGACCGCGGGGAATTATCCTGCGCCACAACAACGTGCTCCAGGCAGCTGTGGATATGGAAACATCTGTAGGATGAAGGAGTAACTGAGCTAATTAATAGCAGTAGAATCTCCAGGCGGCTGGAAAGGCTGCCTGCAGCCACACGGGGCTGGGACACCTTCTCCAGGCCTCTCCTTCCCAAGGACGCGCTTGTCTCCAGCAGGAGCGAGCGGAGGACAGGTAACCTCGCCAGGGCGGAGGGTCACACCGGCACAACCCCCCTGCCCATTCCACCCGGGTCAGCCACCAGCAGGAACAGGGTTCTGCTGGCAGAAAGGGGCATCCCTGGTGGAAATGCGCGGATCCAGGTGCAGGCGGCACACGGAGCACACCTGGCTGGTTTGTTTCCCTGCCGCCTAACCACAGCCTGCCCAATTAATCCATCCCTCCACGGAGCGATGGCGGGGACTGCTCCGAGCGCTGCCGGTGCTCCCAGGAGAGGGTTGGGATCTCCCCATCCCCACCTCCCGCAGCGGACACCCGACCCCGCCTCGCCCCTGCCCCGGCGGGTCACAAAACCCGCCGCCAAGCCACGACCGCCCGAATGGCGACCAAGGCCCCGAGCAGCTCCAGGCGTCTCTCGGTGACCCAAAAGCTGTTGTTTCCCTCCCGTTCCCGGAGCAACCGCCCCGCACGCACATCCCGCTGCCATCCCGGGCAGGGCCGTGCCCGCACCGCCCCGGCGCTCCCGCGGGATCGCCTCCCGCCCCGGTGTCCTCCGGCGAAC
>WEIV01027158.1:389174-406106 GCA_013390005.1 Calyptomena viridis | reverse complement strand
GGGGCCGGGCCCGCGCGGTGCCGGTGCCCCCTTCCCACCCTCCCGCCCCTCTCCCCGCAGGCGGGCTGCACTACGAGCTGACGGAGGGCGATGTCATCTGCGTGTTCTCGCAGTAAGTGCCGCGGCCCCGGCCCCGCCGCCCCCGGGCGCTGCCGGGGGGGCTGACAGTGTGTCACAGGTACGGCGAGGTCGTCAACATCAACCTCGTGCGGGACAAGAAGACCGGGAAGTCCAAGGGGTTCTGCTTCCTGTGCTATGAGGACCAGAGAAGCACCATCCTGGCTGTGGACAACTTCAATGGGATCAAGGTGAGCGGAGCTCGGGTGCTGCCGCGGTTCCCTGCGAGCTGCCTCACGTGGTCGGGAATCCTGGGAGCTTCCCGTGGCACTGACAGCCCGGCCCGTGGCAGATCAAGGGACGGACCATCCGCGTGGACCATGTGGCCAACTACCGACCCCCCAAGGAGTCTGAGGACTGGGATGACGTGACCAGAGCTCTCCACAACAAGGGCTGTGGGGTCAAAACGCCGCCTCACACCTCGTCTGACTCCCTGTCAGAGGATGAGGATGTGCCTGTGAAAAAGCAGAAAGGTGAGGAGTGTTCCTGGCAGGCTGGATCCCAGGTGGGATTTGGGACTGGAGTCTGAGTGGAGAGGAGGGTTGGAGGAAGGAAAATGGGCACAAAGTGAGGGTGGGGACAAGGCGTTGCTCCAGGGCACCAAGAAGATGCTCAAAAAGAGGGAGGAAAGAAAGAGCAAAGAAGAAAAGCAGTCCTCAGATCTGGAGAGGGAATTTCCACAGAGTGGATCTCAGTGTTACTGAGTAAAGGGAATGAATGGAAGTTCCCAGCCCTGCTGGAAAGAACATGATGTGAGTGTTAAAGGAGGAAGCAGGATGGCTGCAGCTGTAGGAGAAGAAGTTGGGGTTGGAAGTGGGGTGGGATCTCCCTAAGGGGGAAGCAGGCTGGGAAATTGGAGGTATAGGGTAAGAGGTTGCAGTGGGAGGGGAGTTGGGGCAGTGCTGCCATGCTGGGCAGAGCCTGAGGAGTCGGGGGTACTCCTGGAATTTGGTCCATCTGGAGTGTTAAACCCACATTCCAGAGAAGCAGAGGAGCAGGGCGGAGCAGCCAAAGCCAAGCACACAGGCCGGGAAGCGGGTGGGCACGGAGGAGCCGCATCCCAGGATCAAGATCAAGAAGGAGAAGGAGGACCCTGGGTACGAGCGCTATGCCGGCGGGAGCTCCGACAGGAACCCCGGGAGCAGGACACAGCGGGACGAGGAGCAGCGGCGGCACCAGCGGCCCTCGGAGAGGAGGGGGGACAAGAGCTGCCAGGAGCAGAGGGGACAGAGCAGCTCCTGGGAAGAGTGGGAAAAGAGGGAGGGGGCTGGCAGGAGGGGTGATGGGCACAGCAGCCGGCGAGATGTGTCCCCCAGGGGAGGCAGATCCCGGGAGTCCCATTCCAGACACAGGGAGCGGGGCTCTGGCAGAGACTCTGGCCGTTCCTGAACCCCAGGGGAGCATTCCAGGGCAAGAGAGGCCCTGAGCCTGCCCCAACACTCAGTGTGAGCTCCCAGGGTGCTGCAGCTGGACCATTTGCCTCCTGGGAGCTTCCCCTTGGATCTCGTCCCACCCTGTGCTGGGGCTCTCTGTGTTGGCCTTTGGTGTTGGCCATGGAGGGTGGCAGGAGTTGGGGGCTGGGAGCAGTGGATGCTCCCTTTTCCAAAATCCCCAGTTCTGTCAGTCCTGGGGGGTGTCCCCCTCTTGCTCTGGGTCTGGCCCCGTGTGCTGGGTTTGGGTCCTGTGCCCACCTGGACTCTCCTGGGTCCACTTTGGATCTGCAGGGATGTGCTGCTGTGTTGGAGAGATTCACTGTGGGTTTGTTTAAAGGTTTCTTAATAAAAATGGCTGTTAGGCAGAAGCTGGTCCTGGTGCAGTGTTCCGGTTCCTGATGGCTTGAAAACCGGGAGCAATGGATACAGGAGCGGGAGGGAGGTGCACAATGGTGATGCGAGGGACAGGATTGGGGATGGCTTTAGCTGGATCTGACTCCTACAGTGACTAATCCCTCCAGACAGCGCCTGGAGTACCAGGCGCAGGGGCGAGAGAGGGAGTTTTCCCCCTGGAGCAGCCAGAACCGAGCCCGGAGGCACCCAGTGTGGGATTTGGCGGGGACCGAGGCACTGTCCCATCCCGCTCCCGGTTCCCGGGCGGGGTCTGTGACCGCCCCGCTCCCGGTTCCCGGGGGGCGGTAACCGGTCCCGGTGCGATGCCGCCGGGGGCCGGCAGGGGGNGGGACCCCATCGGGACCGGGATCCCATCGGGACGGGGACCCCATGGGGACCGGGATCCCATCGGGATCGGGATCCCATCGGGACCGAGACCCATCGGGAGGGGGACCCCATCGGGACCGGGATCCCATCGGGATGGGGATCCCATCGGGACCGAGACCCATCGGGAGGGGGACCCCACGGGGACCGGGATCCCATCGGGACGGGGACCCCACGGGGACCGGGATCCCATCGGGAGGGGGACCCCACCGGGACAGGGATCTTATCGGGACAGGGACCCCATCGGGACCGGCCCCATCCGCCCCGAGGCTCCCATCAATCACGGATCCTTCCCATTCGCCCCGAGACCCCCTCCAGGACGCCGAGACCCCGTCATCCGTCCCGGGACCCCCCTCCATCCGTCTCGGGACCTTCTTCTGCCCCGGGACCCCCAATCCTCTCCCATCCGCCACGAGTCCCTGCGGCCCCCTCTTCTGTCCTGGCACCCCTCTGGGCCCCCTCTTCCACCTTCTGTTGCATCATCCTCCCGTCCATCCCAGTTAATCCCGTGCCCATCCTGGCCCCCTTCACTCCCTGCACGCTGCTGTGACCCCCCGGACCCCTCCCGGCCCTGGGGCTGGGGCAGTGGAGACTTCCCGGTTTTCCCGAGGTGGGGAACAAGATCAGGGCTGCGTGAATGGCAGCCCCCAGCACTGGAGGGGGTGTGAGGGCAATCGTAGGAGTTATCCTGGCAGAACTGTGCTTGGAGTGCTGGAACCTCGGCAAGGACCTGCCTGGCGCCCGGCAGTCTGAGAGCTGGTGGGGAGTGGCTCGCACTAGCCCACAGGAATGCTCAGGGATCATTCCTCCTTCAGGATCGCCCCTGCACTGCTGAGACAGGCGTCCTATGGCACCATCAAGATCGGGATCTACCAGAGCCTGAAGCGGCTCTTTGTGGATCGCATGGAAGGTCGGTGTCAGGGAATGGGGCAGCACAGGCACCTCCCAGCTCACTGATCCCACATTCTGCTGTGTGTTCTGCTCATTCCTTACACCGTCCTTCCCACCCCGAGGTTCCCACAGGAATGGAGCTCTGTTACTGGGTTGGTTTGTCAGTGACAGCAGGGATCTTTTTGAATCCCAATGGGAACCTCACTGTGCTGTGCACGGCCCGTGGTCCCTACCCAGCCACCTCCCTCCAGCCAGGTCCTTCCTTTCACAGAATCATTTAGGTTGGAAAAGACCTCCAAGGCTGTCAAGTCTGACTTTGACCATTCCCACCTTGTCCCCCAGCCCAGAGCACTGAGTGCCACATCCAGTTGTTCCTTGGACACCTCCAGGGGTGGGGACTCCACCACCTCCTTGGCAGCCCCTTCCAATGTCTGACCACCCTTTCCATGAAGAAATTCTTCCTGATGTCCAACCTGAACCTCCCATGGCACAGCCTGAGGCTGTGTCCCTCTTGTCCTGTCCAACCTTTTTCTCTGCTTTGCACCTCAGAGCGAAAAGAAAAGGTGTCATTCCCCAGGCTTATATCTTTTTGATTAGTCTTGGGGAGGCATCCCATCCCACCTGCACAGCAGATGTATAACAGGGATTGGAAGCATCAGGAGCGAGTGTCTCCTGTCTTCCTTTTGGAGCCTTTGAGTCCTTGTGCTGCAATGTAGCACATAGAATGCATCCCAGAGTGGTTTGGGTTGGAAGGAACCTTAGATATCCAGTTCCACCCCCCTGCCATGGGCAGGGACACCTTCCACTATCCCAGGTTGCTCCAACTTGGCTTGGACGCTTCCAGGGATGGGGCAGCCACAGCTTCTCTGGGCAACATCTGGATAGGAATTGTGTAGCCCAGCTCTGTAGCTTTGGCTCTGACTGTAGAGGTGAGGTTCCCCAGTGCCCTCGACCTGTGCCCTCTGCTCATGAGGCCTCTGCAGCTCCTCCCTGGGGAATGGAGCAGCTGGAGTCTGATGGGTGTTTGCCAGGGAGCCCTGAGATCTGCAGGTGCTGTTTTCGTCCCTGGTGTGACATGAGGGAATGTCGTAACACCATTCCAACCTGGGAAAGCAGGGTGGACAGGCAAGATGCGGCACACTAATGGCATGGAACTGTGTCAGGCGAGGTTTAGGCAGGATATCAGGAAGAGATTCTTCCCCCAGAGGATGTTTGGGCACTGAACAGGCTCCCCAGGGCAGTGGTCACAGCCCCAAGGCTGCCATATCTCAAGGAGTGTTTGGACAACAGGGACGAGGTGGGATTGTTGGGGTGTCTGTGCAAGGCCAGGAGTTGGACTCAATGCTCCTAGTGGGTCCTTTCCAGCTCAGGAGCTGCTGTGGTTCTATGACAGAGCTCTTTTCCAGGGCTGCTCTGTCCCCAGTAACACCTCTTCCTGCTCCAGTAACGCCTCTCCCTGCCTGGTTCTGTCCGTGTACACAGGCCCCAGTCCTTCCTCGCTGTTCCAGCCTTTCCAGCTGTGAGCTCCGTGCCTGAATGTTTGTCTCCCTCCAGGCCTGGGGCAGCCAGTGGCCTGGTCTCCTCTGGGAAGTGCCTTGGTCAGTACCAGCAAAGTGCTGTGCCTTTTCCCAACGTAACCATCATCCTAATACTGGGTCTGGAAATCTCAGGTTATTCCCTGGAACTAATTGCATCTAACTCTCTGCTCGGTCCTGACCTTCAGTTGGCTCCAGGTGTCTGCGTGGTCTGACTGGACCTAAAACCATTTGGTATCAAGTGGCCTTGAGAAGTGCTGGGTTGTCCCTCTCTGTCTCCCTCTGTCCTGGCTTGTCCCTGTCATGAGAAATGTGTCACTGGACACTGAAATCTCAGATAATTGTTCACAATTTTTATGTGTCCCAGTGTTTTCCTTGTTGTCAGTCAGACCTGCCTCCCTGCTGATTGTCCCAGCTACCACCTTCTGTCCCTGGCAGGTGTGGGGACAGACCTGCCATGAGCTGTGGCACCTACCCAGGCCCTGCTCCTGTAGCTTCACTGTGTGATTTAAGAACTGAGCTGCTCTGCTCTTCCTGGCCCTTTTTCTGGCCCACCTGTGCCCCTTTCCAGAAGGTCCATAGGGTCTCACCTTCTTTCCTTGCTTGCAGATGAAACGTTGCTCATCAATGTGATCTGTGGGGTGGTCTCGGGGGTCATCTCCTCTGCACTGGCCAATCCCACAGATGTGCTGAAGGTAAGGGCTGCTCCTGGCCAGCACCTGGCTGGCTGTGGGACCTGTGGGAGGTACAGCTCAGTGCTCCCTGAGCCATCAGTTCTGCTAATTTGGAGTTTTTTAATGAATGAGGACTGAAGCCCAGACCAATTAACAGATGTTTAAAGACATAGCACTTAAACATCACAGAATCCCAGAAGGGTTTGTGTTGGAAGAGACCTTAAAGTTCATCTTGTTCTGCCCCCCTTCCACTATCCCAGGTTGCTCCAAGCCCTGTCCAACCTGGCCTTGGACACTGCCAGAGATGGGGCAGCCACAGCTTCTGTGGGCAACAAAGATCATGAAATTTGTTGTGGTGAGGGGTGGAGGCTGCGTTATCTGGCCTGGGCAGGGGCCAGCCAGCTATTCCTCACACTTGCCCTGCTCCTTTCCCCTTGATCACTGTCCTGCCTGTTACATGGAGTGAGTAGAGCCCAGGGGGGACTGCCTGGTGCCCTGGGCAGACAGAGCCTGGAGAACTTTTCCTGATTTCTCCCTGTGTAGATCCATTTTCTCTGACTGCTTCCAGGGCAGGAAGCATTGTCCTTCACATCCCTGTGCTCCCACCCTGCTGCTGTCCCTGCTGCCATCGTTGGCCATGGGGTTTTCAGGAAAGGGACTTGGAGAGCAGTGTCTGCTCTGAGCTCCTCTGTGTTCTTGCTCCCAGGAGTTTCATGGAGCTGGTATCCCTGGTATCCCTTCCCTCTGGGTCAGGTGCTGGTGCAGGTGTTGATGTTCTCCCACTGACTCTCCTCTTCCTTTCAGATCCGAATGCAGGCTCAGGGCAGCTTGTTCCAGGGTGGGATGATTGGCAGCTTCATTGACATCTACCAGCAGGAAGGTACCCGAGGCCTCTGGAGGGTGAGCACCAGCTCCCAGAATCCCCCACCAGCAGCAGAACTAACAAAAACCTTAGAGAAGCAGGTGCTCTCCTGCTGTTCTGTAGCAGGGAGCACCAAGAGCCCCTTCCTGGCTCCTTAAACTGCTGCTCTTGTGGGGCAGAATCTTTCCTGGTTTTGAAATTGATGGAGAAGGTGAGGGAGGGAGTGACAGCCTGGCTCCCACGTGCTGGGGCATGGAGTCAATCCAGCAGGAATAATGCTTCCAGGGTGCAGGGATCCTCCTTGTCTGTGGATCAGAGCTGGGAGCTGCAGGGAGGATACAGGGAAGATTGTCAGGAAAAGGCCCTGAGAGGGAGCTGTGGGATGTGTCACTGGCTGCAGGCTTTGGGAGCAGTTTGGGATGGTGTCCCTGCTCCACAGGGTGTTGTCCCCACGGCCCAGCGAGCTGCCATCGTGGTGGGGGTGGAGCTGCCAGTCTACGACATCACCAAGAAGCATTTAATCCTGTCAGGCCTCATGGGTGACACCATCTTCGCCCACTTTGTGTGAGTATCTGCTGCGCTCTGCAGGCTCGGAGGGGTGTGTGAAGCAGAGGAGCCAGGTGGGATTTGGAGGGATTTGTTCATGGAACAAGTGCTCTGGAGCTGCAGGGATCAGGCTTGGTGCTTCCAAAGGATCTCTGTTGGCTGGAGCAGGTCAGTGGGCAGCAAATATAGAATCCTGAAAGTTGGGTAAGACCTCAAAGACCATCGAGTCCAACCGTTCCCCCAGCACTGCCAAGGCCACCAGTAACCCATCCCCACATCCCCAGACATCTCTGGGGAAGGACTGGGCAGAAATCCTTTGGTGACATGAAATGTCAGCTTGGTTTCAGCTGGCTGATGACCAAGGGGCTGTTGCCCTGTATGTGCCCTGGTATGAACCAGGCAGGAGTTCCAGGTGTGTGGTGCCTGTAACAATTCCTTAAAAGCTGCTCCAGTCCCTGGTCCTCACCTGTCCAAACCCTTTCAGCTTGCAGCCAGTGCCATGAGAGCTTTGAGGGAGGAGGAGACACGAAGCTGTCAGGACCCTGAGTGACTGGCAGGTGTTGCAGTCATCCTGCTCTGAGCAGGGCTGGGCAAAGACCACCAAAGTCCTTTTTCACTTCCATTTGCCTGTTCTTCAGCTGGAGGTGCTGCAGGGCTTGCATTGGCTTTGCCAGCTGTGGGTGAGGAGCACTAGATTCTGTGTGGAGGGGGGAGACTGGCAGCTCCATGATCCCTCCTACTCCCTTTGCTTTTCCTCCCTCCTTTCCCAGGAGGGAAAAGTGGTTGCTCTGGTGGGAAGGATGTGCCCTCTGAGGGGCTGCCTTCAGGTCTGTGTCACCTGGGCAACACCTGGGACTTTTTCAGGGATGTAGATGTCCCTGTGGAGCCAGCTGTGTGCTCAGCCAAGGGTCTGCATTAGCTGAGCTCAGCATTTCCCTCCCCTGAGCCCTCCAGGCTCCTGCGGTGATCCAGGTCCTGCTGATGCCCCTTTTCCAAGCTCCTGTTTATTGCTAAATGCCTTTCTTCACATCCCTGAGCGGGAGTGGCCGTGTTCAGGGCCTGATTTGGGGTGTGTAGTTCCAGCTTCACGTGTGGGCTGGCGGGGGCCATCGCCTCCAACCCCGTGGACGTGGTGCGGACACGGATGATGAACCAGCGGGCGATCGTGGGCAGCACGGAGCTCTACAAGGGCACTCTGGATGGCCTCGTGAAGGTAAGGGGAGAGGAGTGAGCACATCCCTGTCCTGGGAGGCTGGCTGGGTCCCAGCACCACACTGATGGGAGCAGTGAGATTCTACAGTGACAGAATGTGTCATCAGTGAGTGCATCAGACAGGCAGGGAAGGGCCCAGAGTCACTTCTGAGGTCACCATCAGCCTGAACGTCCTCCCAGGACAAAATCTAGGCTGTGATGCAGTTAATTAGGTTCAGAGACTGTAAGTGAGGCACCACACACTGCACCTGCACAGGCCTGTCTGCTCCCTGCAGCAGCTGGGGAGGGCCAGTGTGTCACACATGGCACTAGGGACATGGGCAGAGTGTGGGCCTTGTGTGTCTCCTAATCCATCTGATTCCTCTCCCAGACATGGAAGAGCGAGGGCTTCTTTGCACTCTACAAAGGCTTTTGGCCCAACTGGCTTCGGCTGGGCCCCTGGAACATCATTGTATCCTTCCATGTGCTGCTGGGAGTTGTGGGGGACAAGGGGGGAATGGAGCTGGGGAGGGCAGAGCAGGGCTGACACCCCACTGGTGACCCTGGTGGGCACCTCTGGTGGTTTCTTTAGAGCCAGTGCTCTGAGGGCTTGGCTCACACCTTCCCTCTGGCCTGGGCTGTGGGAGGTGCTGCAGTTCCTGGATCAGCTCCTGTTTGGGAGGGAATCCTGTGGAATATTCTGCTGCTCTGGGGCAGATGCTGACCCCCTGTGCAGGCCCACTGGTGCTGTGTTCTGACCCAGAGCCTTCTGCCCTCTGAAACTGGGTGGGGAATTTTCTGTAAAGAGCTCTCAGTGTGGGCTTGGGGCCACCTCTCTCTCTCAGGGTTTTGGGCAAGGCTGGGCTGGTTTGCTCTGGGTCAGTCTCTCCCTCTCCTGGCAGGACGTTTCCCCCAGCTCTGTTCTACCTGTGCAGCTCAGTTTGTGCTTCCTGGACGAGGATCTCCCCATGTGGGTCTCCAGCCCAGCTGTGCTTCTGCCCTGCCTGCCCTGCCAGGCAGCTGCCTCACATCTCTGTCCCAATTCCTTGACATTCCCTTCAGTTTTTTATCACATACGAGCAGTTGAAGCGCCTCCCGTTCTGACAGCTGCCTTCATCTCACCAGAGTCACCCTCGGGGCTGTGCTGCCACCTCCCTGTTCATCCCACCATCCCATGTCGTGGTGTTTCAAACCTGTGGGCTGGGCTCCCCCCCCAAATGCATGGTCCCTGGAGCACAAGCTGGCTGGGATAGCCAGGAGCCTTGGGCAGGAGCTGCATGTTTCCCACCCGGAGGTCCACACGTGCCTGGGCCTGCAGGAATATCTTCTGTGAAGATCTGTGCATTCCAGTGGCCTCCAGGGCACTGTGGCTCATGGGTTGGCAGTGTGGGTGTCCTCCTGTGCCCATGGGGCGAGGCTGGGGCCCAGGAAGGTGCCATTTCATGTTTATTGCAGAACTGTAACTTCATTAAATTATTTATTGACTGGATGCCTCGAGTTTGTGTCTGATTTACTGCAGGAGTGTGTGCCTTTGCTGGTTTTCACCATGCTATATATACCTTTTTTCTCCACATATTTATATCAAAGCAATTTGTAGGATTCATTACTAACATATTTGTTAGTGTCACAAAATGACACTGTTGTCCTCTCAGCTCAGTTTTGCCAAACATCAGTCTCTTAACTCACTGCTTATTGCTTATACTGTTTTTGCTTAGATAATTTGTAAAGCCACAGGTAATGTGGTTTAAAGGTGTACTCAGCACTTGAAAATGGAGGCTCTGGCATAGCTGGCACTGAGCAGAACATCCAGCAGGATATTTTGGTCACCCTCTTCTGATTTTTGGTGTTTTTTTAATGCTTATGGCTATGAAAACAAATGGCTCTTGTGTTCCCTGCTCCCTTTCCTCTTTGTGGCTTTAGTGAGCCGAGGTCCTGTGTAAATCACACAAGGAATCTTCAGCCAAATCCAGCTGGGAAAAAACAGGGAATTGGTTTTGCAAAGGCAGAGCTGCCTGTAGCAGCTGCAGGTGTAGGGAAGGTGACTCCACTGAGCTCTTGGACTTGAACCCTGCCTTGAGCAGGGCTGTCAGTGCAGGGCCCAGCTCAGCAGCCTGGTGGGTTGTCAGAGTTCAACTCTCCATCCAAGCTCCCAGAAGTGGGAAGTGGTGGGTTGGGAGTGAGCAAGATTCCTGTGCCTCACCTGGCACAGCTTTCCAAACATGACAAAGTAAATAAATATTTATTAAATAAATACACCCACCATATGTGGTGGATGAACACGAGTCTGAGATGTATCTTAGCTGTGGTTCACGATCTTTTGGGTTTCTCCAGTAGCTCTGGAGCCATTTCTGTGCAGCTCCATGGGATATTGCTGGGACTGATCCTCTGACCCTGCTGTTCCTTAGGCTGGTACAGATGCCAGGACAGGTGTTCCCGCAGCCGCATTTCTCAGCTGTAAGGTGCTGTTAAGAGGCTTTTCTGCCCCTCTTCTTCCTCCTGTTGGACCAGCTCCCCTGGATGGCTTTGGAGATGCTGCTCGTGCTCATCCCCGGCCCCTGGAGATGTCCCTTATCAGAGCTCTGATGGCACCGGCTGTCACACGCTGCCACACGTCCCTCTGCCCCGCTGTGTCAGCGGTGACGGGGGTCAGGGGGGCGGTGGCTGTCTCTGAGGATGTGACATGAGGTGACAGCGAGGTGACAGCCGGTCTGAGCTCACCTCGCACCGTGTCGGGCAGGCAGGAGCCCTTCATCCCCACAGCATCCCGCCTCCACAGCCGACGGGGAGGAGCCGAGTCCCTCCGGGTCGGTACATCAGTCTTTTGCCAGGTGTTTTAAAATTAAAAATTCCAAGCTGAGAATGGCCCCGTGACCTCCTCTCTGTTGAGGAAGTGCTGCTGGGACTTCATTCCCTCGGGATGTCCTTCCTAGAAGCTCTCCCAAAACATCTGTTGTCATATGTGCTCGGGCTCGTGTGTCTCTCTGCCCTGGTCCGTGCTGTGCCAGGTAATGTGTGGGAGCAACACCTGAGTGGTCTGTACCTGCTCCCCTGCACCCACAAGAATATCCACAGGGTTGAACTCCAACATGGAAGGGGTTCAAAGTGCTCTGGAAACCAATCACAGCCATCCCCAAGTATTTAAAGTAGAAATATGTGTGGTCCTGATACATTAAAGATAAAAATGGGAGTAAAGCAGGACAGGGAGGCACCAGCTCCAGCCCGTGCTTTCTCCACACTGTCCTGTGAATTCTCCCTCCACCTTGATCTCAGCCTGTGGGGTTTGGACTTTCTCCAGCATCAGGGGAAAGGCTCCCCAAATATCTCCCTGGGCAAACAAAAGAAAAGGAGATGTAAGGTTACTGGAACGCTCCCCGTGGCCACCTGCAGTGCAGACCAAGGATGTTCCAGTCACTGCCCACCATTCCCATGTGTGCTGCACCTTCCTCTCTGCCACAGTGCCCACGTCCATCCTTGGCCTCTCCCCAGGTTACTGTTTGACAGAGGAAGGCTCGGACTTGCTCTGTTTCCTGGCAGCTCAGATTTTTCCAGCTCATGAGGCAGGAGAGGGCTTGTGGCACTTGGTGTAAGGGATGGAGCAGACCCTGTCACAACCTGTGAGGGTCAACCCACCCTGGGGGGAATAAGGGACATGATGTGGGAAGGTTGTGGGATTCTGTAACACAAGGATGCAGAGGCTTTGCTTCCAGTAATTTCTTTGTTACAAGTTACTATTAGTGAGCTAAATACTTGTGATTAGTAAAGCAATTGCATGTATGTAGAATTATTATTTTTTAGTATCAGTAGCACATATACATATGTAAGTATCATGGCACAGTTCCTCCCAAGAGAGGTCAGTTGATGATGGACAAAGTCTGTCTTTGGATATGATTCTTGTAGAGCCCAGAGCCAGCCTGGTGTTCCCAGGGGGTCTGTGCAGGGGAGCTGTTGGAAAGAGAGGGGCTTATTTTGGGCAGTAGCCAGTTACTTCTGCATGGATCCATGAGTTGCCAGAGGACACCAGCTCTTGAAACAGCTGTGGCTGCCTTCTGCTCCTTTGCAGGTTGTGGTGTTTGCCCTTCAGGTTCCAGCAATTCCTTAGTTTTGGGCTCCTTGAGGATGCCCTGGGCTCCCTGCTGTGCTTGCCATGATTCCCTGGCTGGCAGATGTTTCTCCATCTGTATTTGAGCAGATGGAGCTTTTCCCCACTGTAAAACCAGGTTGCCTTCACAGCTGCTGCTCCCAGCAAGGGGATGGTGGGATTCCCTTGGTCCCTGCACGGAGATGCTGTCCCAGGTCTGGAAGAGACCCCTAGGAGCCCCACAAGCATTGGGAACTCTCTGTGCTTGTCCCCATTCCCAGCCCCTGTGTCCAAGTGCTCTGCTCGAGTCCCTGGTCCCTGGCAGGGGACGGTCACCACCCTGTGTGCCACCGTGGCAACTTCCTGCTCACCCCCTGCTCCAGGGTTGTCTGGAAACGTGGCTGGAGGGGAGGGACCTCAGTGGGCTCAGCGGGTGCTGCGAGTCCCTTCTGCAGGCAGAGCTCTGCTTCCCTGGGAGACATCACTGTACCCCGGGCTCCTGCTGCTCCCCAGGGTCCTGCTGCTCCCCAGAGAGTGAGGGGCTGCACCTGCCACTGAGCTGCACCCGCCGAGAGGTCCCAGGTGAGGGACGCCTGAAAATCGTGTTGGGGACATGCAGTCCTTACAGGGGGCAGACATGGCCAGCTGGGCACTGGGAGCCATCCTTGCCGTGCTGGCCTCGCTCATCATCGCTGCCAACGTGCTGGTGGCCATCGTCCTCCTCTGCCTCATCCAGAAGAGTGGCTCCAAGGGGCTCTGTTTTGTCCTCAACCTCGCCATTGCAGACACCATGGCTGGCTTCGCAGCCATGGGTCTGGCCAGCGATGAGCTTTCCCAGCCCTTTTATTCCTCTCAGAATTTCTGCATCCTGAGAATGGCTTTTGTGACCTTCTCCTCTGCTGCCTCCATCTTGTCCCTGATCCTGATTGCGTGTGACAGGCACCTGGCGATCCGGAAGCCTTTCCACTATTTCCAGCTGGTGACAGGTCTACGGGTCGGGGTGTGTTTGGTGGTTCTCTGGATGGTTGCTACCACCTTGGGCTTCCTCCCAGTCCTCATCCCACGCTTCCAGACAGTCTCCAACATTGCGAAGTGCTCCTTCTTCCATACCATCCACCCTGCCTATCTACTCACCGTGTTCTGCATTGGCTATTTCCCTGGACTCTTCCTCTTCCTCTACCTCTACTGTGACATGCTAAAAATCGCCTCTGTGCATGTGCAGCACATCCAAGAGGTGGAGAAGGCCGGGCTGGCGGGGGGCTGCCCCCCACCCCGCACCACCAGTGACATGAAGGCCATGCGCACAGTCACCGTGCTCATCGGCTGCTTCATGCTCTCCTGGCTGCCCTTCATCATCGCCAGCATCGTGCTGATGGTCTGTTTAGAGTGCTTCCCCTACAAAGTCATCGAGAGCATCCTCTGGCTGCTGGGGCTGGGGAACTCCCTCCTGAACCCACTGCTCTATTCCTACGGGCAGAGGGACGTGCGGCTCCATCTCTCCCAGCTGGCTGCAGGTCTGAAGAGGAGGGTCCTGGTCCATGTGGCCAATGGCCGCCATTTCCCTGGCAGAGGCCCCAAGGATCTCCCCGCCGTGTCAAGTCTGTAGCTCCAGAACTGACTTGGTAAGGAGCAGCTATCTCTGGCTTTCCAGCTCCCCTCCTGAATTGTCACCATGGCCTGCCAGCTCTGGAGGAGGACCCAGACCGGTGGGACCAATCTGGATGCTAATTCCCAGCCAACAGCAGGGCCAGATTCCAGCCTGCCCGCTGCCCCAACCCACAGCACAGCTGGCCTTGCATCAGCCCCAGGCATCCCAGGTTGCAGGTTTTCCCTGGAGAGCCTCCACTGAATCAGCCTCATGTCTCCTGGACCAAGCCCTGCCACTTGCTCCACAGGCAAAGACCCTTCACCCATTGCTGCCCAGCTTCCCCTGCCAGACCTGGACCCCCTGCCCTCCCCTCTGCCTGCAGCACCAGCTCCATGGGTGACAATCCCCCTGTGCCCAGTGCAGGTGGGAGCACAGCAGGAGCTCCTTCCCCTCGAGGCTGGGAGGGGTGTGAACATCCCCAGGCTCTCCTGGACCACAGGCACTCCCACTCCCTTCTCAAACCCACCTCGCAGGGTCACCCTCACTCCGGGCTGTGCCCACCTGAAGGTAGAAGTGAGGGTGGTGGGTTTGGGCACGGGGGACACAGAGGGGCTTGGCAGTGGCTGTGCCTGTGTGGGGGCTGGTGTGTCCCAGGGATGGGGAGCAGCCCCAGGGATGGGGAGCAGCCCCAGGTGTGGGGGGCAGCACAGGCTGTGCTGTTGCTGTTTGTCGAGGCTGTCAACCAAGTTAATGAGTAACTAACTGGCTCAACAAGGAGCAGGAGGACTGGCTGCCTCAGACCCAGGTTGATCCCCAGGAAGAAAGTTGCTGTGTCCCACCTAGGATACGGGACTGGAAGTGTCCCTGCACACCCACTCATGCCATGGAAGCACTCTGCCTGCCCTGCAGCAGTAGCCAGATGACTGTCCCTGCTAGAGGTTATGATGATATTTAATTGGTTTTCATAAAATTATCCCATTTAATCCACACAACTAGAAAACTTCCCTTAAAAGATGTTTATTTGCTAAAAACATAACCTAACCTGAAAGTGAGGGTGCTCTGCATGAAAGAACAGCTGTTTCCACCTTTGTCCTTGCCCCACTGGCACACATGAAGGCTCAGGGCCATATCCAGTTGCATCCAGAACCTACCTTGATTTAGAAGCCTTCCCCCTCCTAGAGGAAGAGGCAGAAAGAAACCAAACCGGGAGGCCCTCTGTGGCATCCCCCTCCACCTGGGAAGGGCTTGGGACCAGGCACCACTCCACAGATGCTGTTCCTGGCTATGCCAGATGGACTGAGCCTGAGGAAAGGCTACCTGGAGCAGTCCTGGCTCTGTGGGAGGATGTAGGTGGATCTAGATGGATCCAGCCTGATTCAGCTCTGGGGATCAACACATAATCTCCCTGCGCTGGGGGTTTGCTGCCTGTTCTTGGTGATGCCTGAGCTCTGCTGGCTGTTGTTTTGATCATCCTCATCCTTGCCAAGCCTCTGGTCCCACTACAGTTGGCTCCTGGCTCCCTCCAATGCCTTCCCACAGTGGGTACCAGCAGGAACGGGGACAATTTGGAAATGGACCTCTTGCTGCTTCCTGAGTTTCCCAACTGCCCGCTCTGTCTGGAGTGGGGCTGGCTGGGAGCAGTGTGTGCCTGGGCACAGAACCAGTGAGGCTGCAGGTCTGGATCAGTGTCAGGAGCAGAAGCTGTGGCTGTGGCAGGATCCCCCATCCAGGCAGGATCATCATCCTCAGTGCCATGGACACGGCGTGGTGGCTTGGATGGGAGAGGGGACACCTCAGTATCTGAATGGAGCCTATCAGACAGATGGAGAGGGATTTTGGAGGGGGTCTGGAGTGACAGGACAAGGGTGAATGGCTTCCCACTGACAGAGGGCAGGGTTAGACGGGATATTAGGAAGAAATTTTTCCCTATGAGGCTGGTGAGGTCCTGGCACAGGTTGCCCAGAGAAGCTGTGGCTGCCCCATCCCTGGGTGTTCAGGGACAAGTTGGATGCGGCTTGGAGCAACTTAGGATAGTGGAAGGTGTCCCTGTCCATGGTAGGGGGATGGAACTGGATAGGCTTTAAGGTCCCTTCCAGCCCAAACCTTTCTGGAATTCTACGACCCTGTGCAGATGGAAGACATGGTACAGCTGGAAGCACAGCTCCTCCTGCAACTGAGCATCCCTTGCTGGGCATCTCACTCGGGCATTGACCTCCTCCCTCCAAGCCACGGGCTGGAAGGGTGCTCGCAGGCTGGCAGAGCTGGGGCTCCATCCCTGGATACACCTCCACATCCCGGTGGATAACCCGGAGCAGCAGCCGTTCCTTGTGAGGCCCCGCCTGCTCCCATCCCTGGTCCCACCGCTGCTCCAGCCCGCAGTGACTGCGGCACCGGGAGCCGCGGGAGCGGCTGGAGCGGGCTGGGAGCAGGGAGGTCATGGAGGGATGGAGTCATCCTGTCCCGCGGGGAGAAAGGGAGGGATGGAGGGGCGCTTCCCCCGCTGCTGCCCCGCGCTGAATAAACGCCTTTGTGCCGCGCTGGTCTCTGCTCCGGTACCGGGGGGTCGGGGCAGCTCTGCCCGAGGCCGGGGAGCAGCAGCGGCCGCGGAGGGCGGACAGAGAAGTGGGGCGAGGGAGGACGAGAACAGCGGACACAGAGGGATGCGGGGGAGCGGCCGCGAGGCCGCCCGGTCCGGGTGGGATAGTGGCGGTCCCGGTGTGATGGTCCCGGTGTGACGCGCCCGGTGGGATGGGGCTGATCCCGGTGGGATGTTCCCGGGGGGACGGTGCCGGGGGGATGGTCCCAGTGGGCTGTTCCCAGGGGACGGTCTCAGTGGGCGGTTGCCAGGGGGACGGTCCCGGTGGGATGGGGCCGCTCCCGGTGGGATGTTCCCGGTGGGGTGTTCCAAGCCCCGGTGGGCTGTTCCCGGGGGAACGGTCCCAGTGGGATGGGGCCAGTCCCAGTGGGCGTTTGCCAGAAGAACGCTCCTGGTGGGATGGGGCTGCTCCCGCTGGGCTGTTCCCAGTCCCGGCGGGCTATTCCCTGTGGGCTGTTCCCAGTCCCGGCGGGCTGTTCCCCTGGGGCCGTTCCCGGTCCCGGTGGGCCGTTCCCCAGGGGCCGTTCCCCAGGGGCCGTTCCCCAGGGGCCGTTCCCCAGGGGCCGTTCCCCAGGGGCCGTTCCCGGTCCCGGTGGGCCGTTCCCGGTGGCCGTTCCCAGGGGCCGTTCCCGGTCCCGGTGGGC
>WEIV01027158.1:336012-388886 GCA_013390005.1 Calyptomena viridis | reverse complement strand
TGGGCAGGACCAGCCTCGGGGTTGGCGGGCGGCCCCGCGGGGGGGGGTTTGTATGGAGAGTCCGAACAACCCCGTGGGAGTCGTCGGGACACCGGGAGTGCTGGCCGTGAGCTCCGAGATCCGTCTGGGTGGTGGGGAGGCTGTTTGGAAATGTTCGTTCCGTGTGGGAAGTGTCCGGGCCACTGTTTGGGGTCAGTGGTGGTTAAAATTACATTAAAATCGCATCAAAAAGGAGGGAGCGTGTCCAGAGAAGGGAACGCAGCTGGGGAAGGGTGTGGAGCACTAGGAGCGGCTGGGAGGGCTCAGCCTGGAGAGAAGGAGGCTCGGGGAGGACCTTCTTAGCCTCCACAACTCCCTGACAGTGCGGGGACACAGGTGGGGGTCAAGCTCTCGTGCCATGTCGTGTTTTCTCGAGAGGAAACACCCCTAAGTTGTGCTAGGGGGGTTCACATCAGAAATTAGGAACAATTGTCTCACTGACAGAGTGGTCAGGCCTTGGAATGGGTTGCCCAGGGAAGTCACTGTCTCTGGGAGTGTCTGGATGTGGCCCCTGGGGAGATGGTTTAGGGGTGATGGTGGGACTTGATGATCTTGAAGGTCTCTTCCAACCTTGATGATCCCATGCAAGGGGCACAAGGTAGGGAGAAATCAGTTGCATTTAAAGACATTATTGTGATGGCCTGTAGAGCTGGTGGTGTGCAAAAGATGGGGGTGGAGGTGGCAGCACCTGGCTGGGATGGACCTGGCTGTGTTCTCTCTTCCCCAGGCTCCTGAGACTCAGCCATGCCCACACATGTAGCTGGGCTGTGCTGGATCCGTGGAGCCACAGCAGACGGTCTGTGGGCAGCACAGTGAGGTGTGGGGGTGCTCGTGCCAGTACCCACAGCTGCCGTGGGCTGCAGCTCTCCCACAGCCCCCCTCTGTAAAGATCCCTTGACTATAACTCATCTGTATGTCTGCACATACATTGTTTGGGTCCTTAAGCCATTTATATCAAGCTCCTTTATGTTTATGTGCTTCTTACTGTCTTGTTTTCCTCATTTTGGTGCTGTGTGTGAGGACCAGCTGTTACCAGCAATGTATATCCAGGTTGTGCTGTATATAGATGTTTTTCTTCTTTAGTGCCACGTGTTTGTTACACAAATGTTAATCCTTGGGTAAGCTACTCGTTAGTCCACGCAGTTCCTCCCTCTCCTGTAGCTACAATAATTAGCCACTGCATTTTTCCCATGTTTTCCTGCAGAACATTGCAGCAGAGCTGTGAGACAGTGGGGAAAGTACTGAGGGAGTCTGTGTGTGCAGCCTGTGTTCCTTCTCACTCCAGCCTTACTCCTCCTCGCCCTGGAAGCCAAACGGTTGGTTTCACTGTTTCCTCAAGGTTTATTGGAGGGATTTTGTGCCATCTAATTAAAAAGCCTCTTGAGCTGAGTTGTTGAAAGCTCAACAACTTTGTGTAGGAGCCTGGGTAAGGTCAGGTTTCTGTGTTGAAGGTCATGTTTTTGGTGCGGGTGACTTGAGCTCGTAGCAGGGGTGAGGTTCAGTCACAGAGTCATTTCAAAGATCAGGTGTTGCTAGTAAGGTATTTTGTGCACCTTCCAAAGATGGTGTGAGATTTCTCCCCTAATCCCCAACTTTTCTGCTGACATTTTTCCAGTTCCAACATATCCATCCCATCCCCTCTCTTGGCCAGCAGTTCCTCGTGCTGGTGCTGCCCCTTTGTGAGGCTCTCTCGCCCCTCAGTCCAGATTTCTGCACTGGGGCTTTCTGATGATCCCGATTGCTGGCTCTGCTGGAGTTTTCTTTGGGTCTTCCCTCCCGTTTTTCTTCTCTTTTTTTCTTCTTCCCTGTTTTTTACTTCCCCCATAGGTCTCTGCAGTTGTCCCTTTGCCCACCAGTTTTCTTCTCCCACCCTTTCAAGAAGATATTTCTGAAAATATGGGCTGTTGAGCCTTGTTCTGAGGTGGCAGGTGTTGGTTATTGCTCTCCAGGAGTGCTGAGGGAGGCTGGCAGGATGGGGAAGGATTGGGCAGACAAGCCACCTGTCCCCTCTGAGCCTGGACCTGCCTGCTCTGCACCCCGTGGTACAGGACCTGCTCACCCCCCTGAAAATCCCAATGTTAGAAAGCCTAGATGTGTGTGGAGAGGGAAGGTGTTTTGGCAGAGCTGTGTGAGCATCCTGATAACATTCCATGGGATATTTAATAAATTGATGTGATGGGGATGCCAAGGGCTGTGTCAGTGACAAATATATGTGCACACACACACACTGGTAAGGAATTTTTTCCTTTGTTTTGGGTTACAATACTGAGTAAACAGCACAGCTCAGACACCACTTGATCAAACCTCCCTGTTTTTGCTGCTGTGGATCTATTTTTGTGAAAGCCCTGCAGTTTGGTATCACTGACTGGTGTTATTGACCCCTGTGTTCTCGGGGGCAAAGGAGAAAGGGGCTCTAGATGTATTTTTTTTAATAATAGTGTCCTGCTAGAATAATTAGCTTGTCTGAAGTTAATATATCTCCTTTAAATACAAGCTTCCAGAACCAAGGAAAGCGAGCAGTGTGCCTCTTACTGTCAAGGATTACCAGGAATTAATCTTTCAGTGCAAAGGCCACTAATCTGGGGCATGCAAACAGGGTTTATTTAGCTGCGTGCCAGCTCTTAGAGCAGTGATGTATGAAATCCCTGGCAAATTCAGATGCTCTTGCTGCTAATCACCTCCCCACCTGCTCATCCACCTCCATCCCCCGCATCCCGGGATCTGCCAGTGGGTGCCAGTCACTGGAGATGGATGGTGACACATGGAGCTGCTGGTTGCCAGCCTGGGCTGCCCTGCCCACCCTGGGGCAGTTTTGCTGTCAGTAGGTCCCAGCTTTCCTGTTGTGCTGGGAGCTGCCTGGGAGCTCAGCCTGGAACTTGGATTTTTAAAGCAATAACCGAGCTGGGAGCAGTGGGAGAACTGGCTGGACATCTCGCCATGTTCCTCGTGCAGTACACAGGTAACTGGAGGGGTGGGGGTCTCTGAACATGAGTTTCTCTGATGGCTCCTGGAGCTGACAGAAGTAACTATCAAAATTATGCTGCTCTCATCAGTGGCCAGCCCCTGGGTCAGACTGGTGATTGTGAAGCTCCAACAATGATAATTAAGCCAGGATTGCAGCAGAGAAACGTGCACGAGCCCAGCAGTAGTTCTGGGAATGAGTCTCTGAAAAGGAATGTTTGGGATCAAAATGTAACTTCAATCTTGAAGGTCTTCTCTCCTTTCCCTTCCTTGCTGCTCTCTTTTCTCTTTGTGCTCTAATTGATTACTGCAGATGTACTTTGGTATCTTGTAAAGTGCATTTCTTGAGGGTTTAAGAGCAGCACTGTGTAATCGCATGGCACAGTGTATCCTGGGATCCAGTTTATTCCTAAAAGCACAGGCACCCTGCTCAGGCTGAGCACTGCTTACTTCTTGTATTTGCCAATGTTGGCAAAAGGTAAATCCATATTTGCAGGAAAGCCTGTGTCAGCCCAGGTCTGGAGTTCCACTGATGCTGGGTAAGAGAAGTCTGGTGAATGTTTAGAGGAGCCCAGGATACCCCAAAATGTCACCTGAGGTGTTCAGGTGCACCCCAGAACATGAGTTGAGGGAGTCAGAGGAACCTAGGAGGCCCCAAAACAGAACCTGAAGGAGTTGAGAGGTTTTCAGGACCCCCCAAACATGACTGGAGAGGGTTGGAGGGCTCCAGGGCACCCCAACACATGACTTGAGGGGTTCAGAGGAGCCCAGGATACCCCCAGAATGTCACCTGAGGGGCTCAGAGGGACCTGAGCCTCCCCAAAACACGATTCAAAGTGTAGTTCAGAGGGTTCCAGAATACTCCAAAATATGACCATGTGAGCACCGGCCTTCATAGGCTTTTTAAGTGTATGATTGAAATGCTTTTAGGTGTGTGACCGTCAGAATACCTGTTAATAGTTTAAATTTGACTTTTGGGGCATAGTTTTATGTTCCTGCTGCTTATTGACTACTTGGATGTCAGGAAAATGATTGCAGTGCTTGACCAGAGTGAGGCTGCTGTTGGAGTGTGTGGTTCCAGAGCAGTGCCAGGCTCGTGGCACAGCTGCTGTTGGCACTTAGCTGAGTGTTCCTGAACCCAACAGGGAAGATTTTGCCCAAATCCATGGATCCACGGATGCTGTGGTCACAGGAGCAGCACAATCCCGTGTTTTGGTGGGGATTTCCAGCGTGTTCAGCTCTTGGTAATGGGAGTGATCTCAAACCAGGTTTTTCAGTTCACCTTGGGGCCTCTTTCGGGTTTCTTTTTCCCTTGGTCATTAAGGCAAATGGCCAAGCTGTGTTAGCAGGGTTGGAGAACCAAGTCCTGGCACAGGACCCGGTGAGGATGGATACTTCCCTTGATTTATGCCTGGAACATTGAGATCTTCCCTCTCTCTCCAGCCCCTCTCTGAATGTGTGCTGTGAAAGCTGCAGCCATATATAGCCCCAGCACGGACCTGGACTGATCCCTGTGGAACTGGAGGGCTGTGCATTGTTTATGCTGTTTAGTCCAGTGGGAAGCTGCAGCCTCTCTTCCCATAAGACACACTCCAGCATCTATTTCCAGAGGGAATACCACCCCCAGCAACCTGCTGTGCTGTGGGAGAGGCCTTGCTCAGAGTCACCTTTTGCTCGTTTTTAAGCATCTCTTTTTTTTTTTTTTTTTCCCCTGATCCATTTTTTTTCTAATGAGGAACCTTCCAGCCTAAGATTTTATTTTTAAATGTTTAGTCACTGCACTATGGCAGTGCCTGGTGGCTCGCTCCTAAAAATTGACTGTCCTGAAAATCCCTGGAGATACATATGGGGAGTGCTTGGAGATGAAGGGCACTAACACCACGTGTGGCTCTGGAAATGCTGACTGGTCTGACACTCCCTGGAAACCTGAATTTTCTCCTCCCTTCCCTGAGCATCTGTATAGCATTTCTGTATAGCAAAACCAGAAATCTGCTGATTTTGACCTTTCCAGGCTGGCTCCAGGAAAACTGAGCAGACCCCTGTGGCTTGCTCCTGTGCTGGTCCCTTGCCTCCTGAGCAGAGCAGCTTGGAAGGGCCAAGGACACTTCATTCTGGTTGGCACAAAGGAGAGATGCTCGTGTTTGTGCCTGTTGGCTTTTATCCTGCTCTGTGCCCAGGAGAGAGGATTTTCTGCAGCTTCAGCTTTCTTTTGAGCATGTTCTCTGTATCCAGTGGAATGTTGTTGGAGCTCTGGCTGTTGGCTGGGATGACAGGAGAGAGGCAGTCAGGTCTGAAGGTGTTTGCTGCCCATGGAATTTCTCATGTGTAGGGTGGCAAATCTGACATAATGAGGGGTTTCTTGCTCTAAAGTGTGTTGGGAATCTTCTCTCTGGCTTGGTTTAATTCTTGGAGCAAACTGTGCTGCAAGAGTGCAGCAAGTAAGGTCCCTGCTCTTTTGCTGCTTCTAATGCTGCCCTTTGCTCTCCTGGGGCATTTACTTTTTCCCCATCCTGAGAAAATGAGAGCAAAGCTTTCCCAAGGTGTTTTGCTCCTCTGTGTTGTGTCAATATGTGGCTGTGGGTGGTGGCTCCTCCTTTTTTGGGGGTCCTGAGGACAAGGCTGCCCACTCTGAGTCCTGGAGGTGCCTCCACCCAGAGCCTTGGGCTGCTTTGTTCCCAGCCCTGGGAACATGCTGGGACACTTCCACTGCTCCCCAGAACCCTGACTGAGGTCCCACCGTGTGTTATCCAAGAAATTATGGTTTCTGTAGGTGAAGGTTGTCCTTCCTTAGTAGCCTGGACCAAAACAGGGCAAAGTGCCTGTGGAAGTGGGTCTTGGGATCCTCCTTATTGAAGGAGCTACCAGGATCTCTCATGTGAGTGGGACCAAGTGTCACTGCATCCTCTCTAGTGCTGTTTCTAGACAGCACTACCCAAAAAATACATTCACTGTGAAGGAGCTGCTCAGTTTCCAGTCCTGTTTCCACTGTTGGAAGAGTTTTAGGCACTGTGGGACAGCTTGTTGAAGGAGCAGGGCAGCTCTAAACCAGTTCTTTTGTGGAGAAATAATTAGCTGGGAAGAAAAAAAACCTGTAAATGGGAATGAAATTTCACAGCAAGTGGAAACATGGTGCAAATGTTCCTTCTGGCTGTGTGCAGTTTGGTGGGGTTTTTAGACACCAAACTTTATTTGAAACAATCACATTTTATCTCTTTAAATCTTGCATCCTAATGCAGAGAATCACAGGAAGGAATTGTTGAGTTACCAGTTGGAAAAACAACTCTGGGAAAGTCAACCATTTATTCTGGAAATCTGGGGGCAATATAATAATTTTTGGTCTTGTTCATACCCTTGTCTCCTCATTGGAGTGGTGTGGATGAACTGAGCTGTGACTGAGGAGACTGAACGTGGGTCCCGTGCCTTGGTCACCTCTGAGCATGAACCTGACACCCTGAATTTGTACCAGCACAAAAAATGTTGCTGCATCACGTCTGGGGATCATGTGTTGCCTCTCTGAGTTAACATATCCGATTGCATTTAATGGAGAGCCCATAAATTATAAATTTTTTGCAAATGGGATGTTTATGAAGTGGCTGGAGCAAGTCCTTGGTCTGTTCTCCTGGGAGTTTCTTGGGTTGTCTCTGTGATGCTTTGGCTGATTGTGCCCACATCTCTCAGGCAGTGTGTGTGCATTTGTTGGAGGAATGTTGAGCTGGACACACCCTCATCCTTTAGATCTTATACCAGATTTGACCTGATTTGCCCCCAAACCACTCCACTGAACTTGACCTTATGCTTCTGCCACCCATAGGTGGTTCCTATGGTGGTTGCCCCTACTCATAGCAGAGGGTTGGACTAGATGGCCTTTAAAGGTCCCTTCCAGGCCATACTATTCTGTGACAGTCCCCCACCTTGGGGGAGAATGACCCCATGCACTGGTACCTGCTGGGGACAAACTGCTGGAAAAAGACCAGTGGAAAAAGCCTGGTTGGCATTGAGTGGACTCTGAACCAACAATGTCCCCCTGAGGCCAAGGTGTCTGGGACTCTTTTGGGGGGTTGTCCTTCCCCTTGGCACTGGTGAGGTCACACCTGCAGTGCTGTGTCCAGTTCTGGGCTCCCCAGTCCTCCTGATGGAGGATAATTAACATGATGGAGGGACTGGGATGTCTGTGAGTGAGGAGAGTCTGAGAGAGCTGGGGGTGCATAACTGTGAGAATGAAAAAAGATGAAATCAGAGTTGTCTCAGTGGTGCCCAGTGGAAGGTCAAAGGACACATCAAAATACAGGAAGCTCACCCCAACTTGAACACGACTCTGGGAGCTTTGGGACAGATTCTGGGAGCTGTGGGACAGGCCTGTGTGGTCACAAAGCCAGCAGTGGTGTTCCTGTGCCTCTTCAAGAGTGTTTTACTTACAGTTGCACCAGACCTCCCCTTCCCCTTTGCTCCTCACCAGCTGTTTAAACAAGTTGTGACCAGGTTGATCTTTTGGTGCAGGACATTTCCTGAGGAATTCTCCTCCAGGTTTGCTTTTAATTACTGGCTGCCTTCCTGGGCTTTTCAGAGGGCTTGATGAATTCTGGGAATGCCCCTTTTCTTTCATTTTTAAATTGCCTCAAAGGCAGAAACCTGAAGTACAATGTTTGCTGGTTGTTTACAGGTAGAAATGACAGAAGAGAAACAAGTCCTTATTAATTACTGTTCAGTTCTCCATCACTGTGGTCTTCTTTTCCTTGTAATTATCTCCTCCTGTTAATCCATATGCTGACGCAGGAGAGATGCTGGCTCACAGCATGGGGTGGGGATGGACAGTCAGAGCTGCTGCTGAAGACTCACCAGCATTTGTAGTTCTGTTTCTGATCCTTTCTGTATGTCAGAAGAAGGTTTGTAGCCTTCTGTGGGCAGCTGGGATGCACCAATCCAGCAGAACATTACCCACTTCCCAGGAGCTGCATTAATTTCTGCCTGGGCTGTGATCTGAATTTGATCATGGAAGGTTTCTGGGGCTGGCACAGGTGCATGGAGTGTGTGTTCCTCCTGCTCTGACACGAGCTGGGAGCTTAGTTCAGGCACTTTCTTAGGCTTGACTCACACCCTGACTGGCTGTGGAGCGTAAGAGCTTCCTCAGGATCTGTCATGTACCTAAAGAACCTGGTTGGTTTTTTTCCAAAAGACATTAATAAAAACCCTTTTTGCCAAGAACACAAGGAGTGCAGCATCCGAGTCACCCTGCCCTGTGGGGAGAGAGGGAGGGATGGAGAGCTCATGCAGCATCCAAGTGCTCCTCCTGCACCACAGGGTGTCACCAAGCATCCAGCTCAAACTGGGCATGGAAATCCTTGGGGTAGGTGGCTGCCTGTGCTCCCCAGTGGGTCGGGAAGCAGTGGCTGGAGTTGTGTCCATTGGCATTCAGGTGCTGGTCAGTGCCAGTGTCCCCAGCCAGAGCAGGGTGTCTGTCCATCCTGGGGACACCAGTGTCCAGCTGTATCGCTGCTTCCCTGTGTCCTTCCCTACTCCCAAGTGTGGGAAACGTGTTCAAGTGGAATGTTGCCTTTTCCATCACCTGGATAATGACTGAGGTAAACCTTACAATTGCTCCCTTTCCTTTCTCCTTATGTCTTCCCTGTGCATGGCCACTCTATTTTTAACCTGGGGCATTCAGATTTGTTTTCCTGACCCCTCATGACTTCCATGATATTTTGACTTTGGAATATTTAAGACACAGCATTGTGGGCACCCTGCATAGCCGGGCGTGACTATTGTTGTTGCCAGCTGAATAGTCCTTATTTTTTTGGCTCCTTCTGGCATTCTCACCTTTCAGTGGCTTGCAGAGAAGCCCTCCAGGCTCCCTGTATCCACTTGGCTATTTACAGCCAGACCCAGAGGCCGTGTTTGTTAAGTTCTTGGAAGTGGGATCCTCTGGAATGGAAATCCCAGCACTGCAGAGTGTCTGGAGGAAGGTTTGGTACAAATGCCTTGACTCATTGGTGTGTTGGGACAGGATAATTGTCATCTTTGGTGCTCTGGTAGTTCTACTGATTCCCCTTAGAAATGTGGTTATTTTTATCACTTTATATGGGTCCAGAAAAAGTATTTGTTTGGGTTTTATTTTTTTTTCCATTGGGTGTTCAGAGTGAGAAAAATATAAATCAAAGTGAATATTTTAATGCTCTTTTGGTCTTGTACCCCTGCAAGTGCTGACTGTGACAGGAGGTGGAGTGAGGAACTTGGTGCTCAGTTCAGGGCACTGTAAATGAGGCTCAGGGGGAACATTTTCACTCTCTACAATTCCCTGACAGGAGAGTGGAGCCAGGTCAGGGTCAGGCTCTGCTTCCAGGGAACAAGGAACAAGAGAAAACAGCCTCAAGTTGTGCCAGGAGAGGTTTAGATTGGATATTAGGGAAAATTTCTTTACAGAAAGACTTGTCAAGCCCTGGCACAAGCTGTCCAGGGCAGTGGTTTGCCCACCACAGATCTGTGGGTGGATCATCTAATGGCACAGAGTCACTCTGAAATGAGTGTAATTCCTTGAATATGCTGGAAGCTGCAAACCACTTTTTCTTCAATCCTCTTTTGGTTCAATTCTGTGTAATTTGCTAAAGTCTTTACCTTAAATTTACTTCATTTATATGGCTCAATCTATGTTTATTCTTGAGTAAACCTTACTGTGGTTAGATCTTCTCTATCCATAGCAAATCCTGAGCAGCAGAACTCGAGGCCCTCAGTCTCTGAACACTGAGGTTCTTAAAATGAGCATGAGGAGGAGTGTGATCCCATGGGAATTGTGCATCCCAGAGCTCCTTCCATGACCACGAAGGGGAGAAGCTGCCTGCCAGACTTCTTGAATAAAAATTCCAATAACACCTTTTGGTTCTGAAAGATCTTTTAAGTCATGCCTTGTTTTTTGGTAGCAAATAACTGCAGGCAAATTCACAACTGGTGACACTTAAGTAACTATTAAAAATGTATTCCTGCACTGGAAGAAATAGGAAAAAATCCTGTCCTCTTGAGTTTCCAGGCATGAAAAGCTGCTTAAAACAGGGTAGATGTGCCCATGGCTTACGCTGTCAGGCTGTTTGATTTGTGTGGGTGTTGGGGTTGATGTTGGTGAGAAATATTTTATAGTGATATCAGTGTAACGTTTTTGGATCAGGTGTAGCTGGGGACTGTAAACAGGAGGCACAATTGCTCCAGGAGTGCTGCCTGTGACTGGAACAGGCATTTCTCTCATCACTCTGATTCTGAAGCATCACCAACCAGTTTAAAGCAAGTCTCTAAGTGTGTTTTTCTGTTCTAGGCTTGAACCATCTGTCCTTTGATCCTGCCAGCACCACTGAGTCCCTGCAGCTGGGCAGCACCACTGGCCCGGGGGTGTCGGAGAGCCCGGCCGAGGATGGAAGTGATCTGGGAAAGAGGAAGAGAGCAATTCCTCCAGGTGGGATGAGTGGCAGCTCCATAGCTGGCAGTAGAGAATGGATTCACACAGTATATCCCAAATCCAGCTGCTGTGCTGGGTGTGGAAGGTGGGCAGGGGAGCTGCCACGGTGTGACCGGTGTGCCCGGAGCCACTCTTGGATTGTGGAATTTCTGCAAGGAGTATGTAGTGACAGGACAAAGGAGAATGGCTTGCCACTGCCAGAGGGCAGGGTTAGATTGGATATTGGGAAGAAATTCTGGGCTGTGAGGGTGGTAAGGCCCTGGCACAGGTTCCTGGCTGCTGTAAATTCCCACTGCTCCGAAGGGACAGCACTGGTTGGTTTTTTGCTCATGTGGCTTTTCCCTGAGTGTTGGGCTCAGCTCTGGTTTTGGGTGCTGACACTGCAGAACCTTGCTGGGCAGCCTGTCCCCTGCAGCTGAGCTGAGAGCTGCTCTAAGCTCTTAATCACGTTTATTTTCCTCTCAGCAGATGGTGGCAGAAATCTGAGCCTGGACTCCATTCCGATGGGATTGCCAATGTCTGACCCAACTGCCTGGGCCACAGCCATGAACAACCTGGGGATGGCTCCCATGGGCATGACAGGACAGCCCCTCCTGCCTGGTGAGCTGAGCCACCTTTCCTTTTGGAAGGTCTTTGGGAATAACCTGTTTCAGTGGAGTTGGATGAACACCCACTGGTACCCATGGATAGGCTGTGTTTGAAGTGCATTAATTCTGCAAGTGATTTATTTAGAGACCTGATTTGAGAGGAAGTCAGAATACATCTTTTTTTAATGCAAATGGGAGTTATTGTGGGGTCCCTCCAGGTATTCTGCATTTGGACCAGGAGGAGGAGGAGGGTGCCATGCAGAGCTCAGGAAACCAGGGATATCCAGGAACACACTCTAAGCTGAACTGGAATATCTTAAAAGGAAGGGTGGGAGGGAGATGAAGAGGAAAGCAACAGGGCAACAAAATGGATATGGCAGAAATTAATGGAGGATTCTGCTCCAGGAATGACCATCCTATAATCTGGAGTACTTGTGCATGGGTGAGTCATCCTGTCCAGGATGAAAGAACTCCTGTGGGAACAGAGCTGAGCTGTGCTTGGTTTCCCAGCAGTGCAGGATGTTGGGCTTCTTGCACAGTAAGGGGTTTCCTTAAATGCTTCTTGGTATTTTACCCAGAGTTTTTCTGGAAGGTTCTTAGCTGCTGGCATTGGTGCACTTGTCTGGTTGATGAGGTGATGCCCTTAGTCACGGAATCACTGAGGTTGGAAAAGCCCTCCAGGATCATGGAATCCAACCTGTGACTGCCCCCCACCTTGTCACCCAGCCCAGAGCTCTGAGTGCCATGTCCATCATTCCTTGGACACCTCCAGGGATGAGGATCCACCACCTCCCTGGGCAGCCCCTTCCAATGCCTGACTGCCCTTTCCATGAAGAAATTCTTTGTGATGCTCTTAATCCTGTGTCACAACTGTCTGTGCTACTGAACTATTTAATACATTAATAAATTATTAATATTTAATACTACCAAACTGGCTCAGGTTTACCACTGTTTCCATGTGTCAGAGGTGTCTTTTTGTGGACAAACCTCACTGAGAAGGTTTGACACTAGATGGGAGCTGGTGTCTACAGAGTGGAGGAGGAGATAGTTTATTTTAACAGAGAAAAGTTATTTGCCTGAGGCAATCAGCAATGAAATAGTTTTAAAAAGTTGTTGTAAGGACACAAGTCTGAAGTTTGTTGCTGGTGTGTTCCCTCTCTGGTGTTTATTAAGCTGATTTTCACTGGCATGTGTGAGAATGTACCATTTGCTGTCTGAGTTCAACAGTCACTGTATGACTCCAAACCTCCACCTGACTCCCTTATTCTCCCCCCTGTTTAGACTTTGATCCTGCTCTTGGGATGATGACTGGAATCCCTCCTATCAACCCCATGATGCCAGGCTTGGGGATCGTCCCACCTCCCATCCCTCCGGACATGCCTGCTGTGAAGGAGATCATTCACTGCAAGAGCTGCACCCTCTTCCCACCTAACCCACGTAACTGTGCCTTGTGCTGTCTCTTGGGAACATCTGTGTTTGTATTTATACAAACCCCACAAGTGTGTGGGAAGGGCCGTTCCCATACCTGGGCAGAGCAGTTCTGGGCTGAGTCACTCTATTATTTACATTAGGTTTTTAAACTGTGGTTTTGTAGCACCTCCCATGAAAAGCTTTTGAGCTCCTGGTGCTGCTTGTGTTCCATGACAGCAGCTCAGTGAGCCTCTGTTGCACTTGGGGAGAGTGTTTGGAGGGCTCTCAGCTCTTGGGATCTTTTGTTTGCAAACAGGCAGGTAAACGTGTTTACTTTTATGCAGCACCTCAGCAGTGCTGTGGATCTGCTCTATAAATTTGAGCACAGCCAGGTGTGTCTTTGAAGAAAACAAGGAAGGTGTGATTGTCTCTTAGGAGAGATGGGCAGATGGAAGGGATGTGTGCTGACAGCCTAAAAACTGACCTGCTCTGCTTTCTCTCTTCAGATCTTCCCCCTCCAGCCACAAGAGAGAGGCCCCCAGGGTGCAAGACAGTGTTTGTTGGAGGCCTGCCTGAAAATGGGACGGAGCAGATCATCATGGAGGTGTTTGAGCAGTGTGGGGAGGTCATAGCTATCCGCAAGAGCAAGAAGAACTTCTGCCACATCCGCTTCGCTGAGGAGTTCATGGTGGACAAGGCACTTTACCTGTCTGGTAGGTGTGTTTGTCTCAGGTGGCAGCTTAAAATCTTGGCACAGAGATGTGATGCTGCCTTTGCAGAACAATAGGATTTGGGACTAGATCTGTCTAGTGCTGTGTCAGTTTGCCTTCTGCTGCCCATTGCATTTCTGCTTCAATACGTGACAGCAGCTCTTAAGAGAAAAGCCAACGATGCTTTGTCATCTGCAAACCTTTACAAAACATGGGGCTGAGGTACAGTCCACCCCCATCTCACCTGGATGAATGTCCAGCTGACTCTATAGATGATGCTTAAAGGTCCTATAAAAATAGGTGCACTTGCCTGGTTGATGAGGTGATGCCCTTAGTCATGGAATCACTGAAGTTGGAAAAGCCCTCCAGGATCATGGAATCCAACCTGTGACTGACCCCCACCTTGTCCCCCAACCCAGAGCTCTGAGTGCCACATCCAGTCAGTCCCTGGACACCTCCAGGGATGGGGATCCACTTGCTGATGAGCTTGACTTCTTTTGGGATCTTCTCCCTGTTAATCATCAGAGCTGAACCCCCCGGGGGCTCCTTTTGCCACCTGACCACTTATCCCCTCCAGGCTACCGCATCCGGCTGGGCTCCAGCACCGACAAGAAGGACACGGGGCGCCTGCACGTGGATTTTGCCCAGGCTCGGGATGACCTGTACGAGTGGGAGTGCAAGCAGCGGATGCTGGCGCGGGAGGAGCGCCACCGGAGGCGGCTGGCGGAGGAGCGCTTCCGCCCGCCCTCCCCGCCGCCCGTCGTCCACTACTCCGACCACGAGTGCAGCGTGGTGGCTGAGAAGCTGAAAGGTGGGTGGCTCTGGGGGCCACGGCCACCCTTCTGTGCAGTGCTGGGCGCTGTGTTCTCCCAAGGGTTGTCTTGTTGTGAGGCGTCGCTGTCTGGCTCTCAGGATTGAGAGGGTACCCAACCTGTGCTTGAATGGTGTTGGTGGAATCAAGGAGCTCAAGGCTTGGCTGGCCCAGCCTTTCTTGGCAAAAGTGTGGTCTATGCCCAGTGGCCCAACATCCTGCCCAGCCCAGTCTTGAAAGTGTCCCATGTCACAGAACCATAAAGGTTGGAAAAGGCCGCTGAGATGGAGTCCGACCTCTGACCAAACATCACCTGGTCAACTAGACCATGGCACTCAGTGCCATGTCCAGTCTTTCCTTGAACACCTCAGGGACGGTGACTCCATCACCTCCCTGGCAGCCCATTCCAGTGGCCAATCACCCTTTCTGTGACCTTCTTCCTAATGTCCAACCTAAACCTCCCCTGGTGAAGCTTAAGACTTTGTCCTCTTGTCTTGTCTGGTTGTCTGGGAAAGAGACCAACCCCCACCTGGTGGCTACAACCTCATGGCTCATTGTTCCTATTGTGGAAAATTGTCCTCTTGTGCCCAGTTGGAATGTCTCCCTCATCTTTTCCATGTGACTCCTTCGAAAAAGGAGTTTCCATACATTTTGTAGCCACCCTTTATATACCAGAACACAGTGACAAGGTCTCCTTATAACCTTATTTTCTCAAGGTTGAACAAACCTGTTGAGTAGAACAAACTTATGCAAAGCAAAATTGTTCAGTACAAGTTTCTTCCAGAAAGTTTTGGTTAAGGTTAAAAGGACTAATATAAGTTCCAAGACCTTCTTTGAAGCCTAAGACTCATGTGTGACCTGGTGATTTTGGAGCTTGCCAGGAGAATCACAAGATTTTCTTTCACTGTCCCTCAGTTTAGAGTAGACACAAAGTTTTCCAGTAGGTTTCTAGCACTTGGTCCTCCTCTTGTTGCACCTCAGCAGATGATTTGCTCCATCAGCTTGGTGTTAGACTTGCCTGCCATTGTACAGCCCTGTGTTCAGATCATTCCGTGCTTCCAGGAGTTCTGCTGAGCCCCCTGAATGAAGCTGGCTTTGAGAGAGCAATCCAGCACTGGGGAATGGACCTGAAAGCTGCCCAGACGACCCCAGACCTGTGGTGTAAAGCTGTCCTTTCTTGCTACAGATGACACAAAGTTCTCAGAAGCCATCCAGACCTTGCTGACCTGGATAGAACGTGGGGAAGTGAACAGGAGAACTGCCAACAACTTCTACTCCATGATCCAGTCGGCCAACAGCCACATCCGCAGGCTCGTCAACGAGAAAGCAGCTCATGAGAAGGAGATGGAAGAAGCTAAAGAGAAGTTCAAACTGGCTCTCTCAGGGATCCTGGTGCAGTGTGAGTAGTGTTTCCATGCTGGATGTTGGTTGTCTGGTGTAGGGAAGTCTGGAGAGGCCACACTAGGAGGGCTCCAGGAAAAGAAGTAGCAGTGGCTTCTGTGCAGCTGCAGCTCATGTAGAATCAGGTGAATTTAACCTGGCGAAAATTCCTTGTGAAGAGTCCTCATCTGGGGGGAGGAGAGAATGAATGCTGAATTTGTTTCCTCTTTTAATTATCGTCTATTAGTAGTTCTGTCATCTTTTCAACTCCTCCTGTGCACAGACAAGGTAAGTTCCTGGGAATCTGGTGCCTCAGCCAAGTGTGCAGGATTATTTCACCAAAGGTAGGATGCAGCAGAGTGTTCCCCAAACCCTGTTGCAGAACCTGGGTCTTTCAAATCCCAGGACTTTATTAAACCAGGAATTTTTAAACCCTAATGCATGGACTGCATTAATTCCAGGATGTGATTTGTTCCTCAGACCATTCATTGCCTCCTACACATCCTTCCTTTAATAAATCTGAATGTTTTCACTTTGAGTATCTTCTCCACAATTGTACTAATTTTCCTTGATCCCCTTGCCTAAATTGTGAACATTCTTAACTTTTGCTTTTATGTCTAATAATTTTAGCTGTTACCTGATTTTTTTTTAAATATTTTTTTTCTTTAAATTCTGTTAATGGTACAAAATATGGGCACACGGTCCAGAGGGACATACAGTGAGCACTGCAGAGTAAGTAGTAATAGAGACTAGTGTGTAACTCCACTCCCTAAAACACAACTGATACCTCAGCCACTCTTAGGTTACTCTAAGGAGCAGGGAGATGTTTTTATTTTGTAAGAATTACAGCTACTGCATCACAAGCATAAAAAAACCACGCAGGTGGATGTGCTTTGTGCTGTGGGTGAGCTCTCAGCCAAGGAGAAGCACTTGGTATATCCAAAATGCTCTGTGAATTTTCTAGAGAAACAGAAGGAATAAATCTCAGGAGCAAGAAAAGCTGATGGCAGGTGCCAGGATCCTTTTCCTGTAGGTCACACAGGCTGTGGCACTGTCCCTTGGGATGTCCCAAGGGCCAGAACTCATGGTTGTACCTCATCATCCCACTTCAGAGGGTGAGTCCTGGACTCCTTACACCCCCAGCCAGCCTTGCACAGCACATTTGGATATTTTTCAGCACACATACTGCCTTTTTTCCACGTGTCCTGCCTTTTTCCCAGCTGAGAGCAGCCCCCATTTCCCGGTTGGTTATCCGTGAGTGTTTGCCAGTGGCCTGGTGAAGCCACACTTCTCTTTCCAGGCACTGGGCCCCTTCCCTGAGCGTAGCATCAGCACAGTACAGTGTTATAAGAAAAGGCTAGCCAAACCACCTGCCTGATTCCACTTTTTTACTCCTTTACTCCTCTTGTTCGCCCTCTCTGGATGCTATTGGGGCCCGATTTGCTGCTGATCTGACACTCCAGTCGAGCAGATAGTGGCCGTGTACCATTCTGCCTCCAAACAAAAGGCTTGGGACCATTTCACGAAAGCTCAGCGTAAGAACATCAGCGTGTGGTGCAAACAAGCAGAGGTTGGTAATCTTTTCTTGTGTTAGATCCTCCAGCACGGTCTCTTGCTTGTCAGGATGTTGATGTTAAGTTTGCACGTGTGGATAACAACACCTTCGTTCACAGTGTGAGGTGGGAGTGACTCACTCGGCTCTCCTGTCACAGGTAATTTCCTCGTGGTGTCTGTGTTACTCATGGCAATACATGGAGACCTGTCTGCTGATTGAAGCTGTGCACAATAGCAGTAGTAATGACAATAGGTATTGATTTGCCTTCTGCTGGTTTTGATGTTAAAGCAAGAGGGATTTCTAAAGAAATGGTAAAAAAACTCAACAACAAACCCTAAATGTCATCAGAATCTGTTTGATCACATTTTTGTGTGATGTAGCCACTTCGAGATATGGAAATAGTTGCACCTGGACAGCCTGGAAAGCTTGAAGGAGGATGTTCTCATGTGTATTCATTCCATGCAGTGACATAGTGAAAGGTGGGATTTAAAGGAGGTGACAATGATGGGGCTGATGGAAGGAGGCTTGTCATTCCCACTGCTCTTCCTGCAAGGGGAAGAATAGTTCTCAGTCCAATAAGGTTTGATAAAATCAGATAAGGGAGTAAGGCAGAATGTCAGAAAAAAGGAAGCTAAGGTAAAGAAAAGGTATCCATTGGGAAAGTGGTGGTCTGGGGAGATGTTTGTCCTGGGTCTCTGATGAAATCCATGCTTCCTGCTGTCACCTGCAGGGCAGGGGTGGCATTGCTTGGCTGTAGCCCCAGTGCTTGGTGGCAGGACCTTGCACTTGGCCTTGTTCAGTCTCATGAGGTTTGATCCTACTCTTCCACCCCATCCTGGTCCCTTTGGTTCCTCACCTCTAGTGTAAATCTTCCTGTGGTCCTGGGATTTTCTTGGATATCAAGTTCCTTGTTACAAACTTGGAAGCAAATCTCTCCCAGCAAAGCCAGGAGTTGTCACCTTTAAGATTATTTAACATCAAAAGTGAAATTGGGCAGAGCTGAGAGGTTGGTGATCTGTGATCTCCATGGGTTGGGGATGTCCATGCCCATGGTCCCCATGGGTTGTGAGTGCCCAGGCCACCTCTCCATACAGCTGTGACCTGAGGAGGGTCTGTACAGCTGGATCATACCCAGCCATGGCCCTCTGGTAACAAGGTGGGCTGACCCTCCACCACACTGGAACACTCTGTATTGTCCTGGGAAGTTTCCAGCTGTGATCTCCCCATGAGACTGTACTTCTGGGACTTCCAAAATCCCACTGAGTCAAACCTTTGTAGCAGCTAAAGGAGGAGCCAAGGTTTCCTTGCCACCTGAGAAGCCAGTTGCAGTCTGGTTCAGGCTGTTCCTCCACCCTGAGCCCCAGTGCTCCTGTTCTTCCCTGCTTTGGTTGCTCTCTATGGCTGGGATGGGAGCTCTCTCTCCAGTTGGAGCTGTCTTTTGTTCCAAGGTAAGTTCTCCTGGTGGGAAGATGCTGTGAGACCACTGGTGAAGCCTCTTCCAGGAGCACTTGGTGCTGGGCTCAGCCTGCTGCTCTCCCCCAGTTTAGGGTCTGCTCTTAAAGGAAGGTGGAAGCCACAAGATGCAGCTTCTTGGTGCAGATTTTGGCAGATATTTATATATTGCAAGCATATAATACACTTTTGGGTGCAATTTAAAGTGTGTCTTACCTCGTTGTAGATAACAGTTGCTGGGTAAAGGGTCTCTCAGCCTTTTGGGGTCACCTTGAGGAGGTCCCTGCTCAAGGGAGATCCCACCTTGCTGCTGCACAGGTGGGCTCAGGGGACTGCAGGTATTTGTAGTGCCAAGAGATGGACTGGTAGGCAAAAAACCTCCTTTGCTGCACATGCAGGTGTACAGCTGTAGTGGTCTTGGTTTGGTCTGTCCCAGCTCACACTGGGACTTTTGGCTCCAGAGAATTTAAGGCTGAGCACAATTCCTTGTGGTTTGCACAGCAAGGCTGACTTGTCTTGTCACGAGGAAGATGGAAGAGTCAGTAATTCCAGCAGCACTGACAGATGAACTCATGCTGGATATTGCCCTTGATTTAATCATCTGTGCCAAGTTTTAAATCACTTCACCTTTTATCATGGAGTTATGTTTTTCAGACTTAGATTTCAGCAACTTTTCATCCAACCAACCTGTTCCTCTGCTTTCTGAACCTCAGGAAATCCGTAACATCCACAACGATGAGCTGATGGGTATCCGGAGAGAGGAGGAAATGGAGATGTCTGATGAAGAAATAGAAGATCCATCAGAGATGAAAGAAACGGAAGAATCAGGTAAAATCACTTTTTACAACACAGGAAGTGCTTCTCTTCAGTGGTTTCTTTCAGGAGTCCCATTTTGAGTGTTTTGTACCCCAAAATGGTGACATGCAGATCAGAATCAGTGCAGTTCCCTGGAGTTGTTTGCTCTGAGTGCCTGGAGCTGCAGCCAGTGTTTGTCACTGCTCCTGGTCACTGTCAGGAGAAGCTACAGCAGTGTCTGAGCTGCTGTCCTTAGTGAGATCTTTGGGATTCATGGAGCTGGATGTGGAGGAGTTGTAAGCTTTCTCCAGAGGAGAAAGCAAAGCCCTACCCTGTGGAAGCTGATCCAGGGACAGCAGCTCAGCAGCAGCATTCCACTGCAAACCCACAGCCTGCCTTCTGCTGGAGATCAGAGAATCATGGAAGTAATTTGGGTTGGAAGGCACCTTAAAGCTCATCCAGTCCCACCCCCTGCCATGGGCAGGGACACCTTCCACTAAACCAGGTTTTTCCAGGCCCTGTCCAACCTGGCCTTGGACACTTCCAGGGATGGGGCAGCCACAGCTTCTCTGCCCAACCTGTGCTGGAGTCTCTCCACCCTCACAGCCAACAATTCCTTCCCAATATCCCATCTAACTCTTTGGCAGTGGGAAGCCATTCCCCATTGTCCTTTCACTTGAGGCCCTTGTCCAAAGTCCCTCCCCAGCTCTCTTGGAGCCCCTTTAGGCACTGGAAAGAGCTCTAAGGTCTCCCTGGATGCTTCCCTTCCCCAAGTGAGCCTCCCCAGCTCTCCCATCCTGGCTCCAGAGCAGAGGGGCTCCAACCCTGTGCTACCCCAAGCGATGCTCGGGAGTCATTCCTTTGGGTGCTCGGGATTTCTCACTGGGAGCTGCTCAACCCCTGTGAGCTGGCGTGGGGGAGAGCACCCCAGGGGCTTGTTGCTCCCAGTTATTTGACTCTGGGGCTGTTCCCAGCACTGGTGTCACAGGTGGAGGCCCTGAAGGAGGAGAACGACAGCCTGCGCTGGCAGCTGGACGCGTATCGGAACGAGGTGGAGCTGCTCAAGCAGGAGCAGGGCAAAGCCACCCGGGACGAGGACACCACCAAGGAGCAGCAGATGAAGCTCCTCCAGCAGGCCCTGCAGGGCATGCAGAAGGTGGGCCTGGAATTTTCCATAGCTGGGGTGCTGTTGCAGAAGCAGAGGCTGGGATGGGAACACACGTGGAAACACTTTGGTTTTTAGTGGGATCCAAACTGGCAAATGGGAGCAAGTGTTGCCAGAAAACCCCCAAACAAATATTGGAACCAGTGATGAACTGCTAAGTCACATGGGAACAATCCATACTTGTGTGGTCTTTGCTTGACCCTACTGTGGCTTCCAGAGTACCAAGTCTGGGCTTATCTGCTCCATAACTGAGTAAGGAAGTGGGAAATCCATCCATTGGTGGTGGAATTACTGCCCCATAGTATTACTGCTAATAGGCAGAGGCATTTCTAAGGTATGTTGTGGATTCTTCTTGTTTTATACTTAATTTTGTAATAATTCTGGTTATGATCTGTCTGGTCTTCATGGAGAAGCCTTCCTTTGTTTTATAGTCTTTAAATAGGTGGGAGACAGGTTAAAAACTGAGATTCTCTCTTCTCTTCCAGCATCTTTTGAAAGTCCAAGAGGAATACAAAAAGAGAGAAGCAGAGTTAGAGAAAGTGAAAGAAGACAAATTAAAAGTAGAAACATTACTAGAAAACCTGAAGGAGCAGGTAAGTGTCATCCAGAACTTCCTTGTGCAGTCCTTGGATTCCTTGATCCATCAGGAGTGTGGTGAAGAACCTCTGTCCTTCTGTAATCTTGTAGAGGATGCCCAGCCCTGGTAGGAGCTGTTGTCCTTGGAAAGTGAGGAAAAATTGCCTGTCAAGTCAGAGGATGTCTGTCAGTAACCTGTTGGTTGCCTCATGTACCTGTGAGACAATGAGTACAAATAAACAGTAACTCTCATTGTACAGTGATACCACAGCTGGTTTTCTGCAATCTGAACTTTAAAAGATTAAAAAAAAAAATAAAGGTCAATTATTAACCATTGATTTTTACTTTTGTGGTTTAGGGACTCCATCTGCCCTCTGTAAAACGCAATGGAATGGAAGGGTTTTTGTCAGTGTTGTAATATTTTTGTGCTTGCTGGGTTTGTTCCAAACATAAATACATGGTGCTGCTCCTCAGGTGTGATCACTATGTTTTCCTTGTGGATCCCTGCATGAATCTACATTTGCTTGGTTCTTTTCCTCTATGGCACAGACACAATTAGACAAGAAACACAAGGCAGCACTTCTCCCCACAGAGCCAAATGCTGGGTTTTATCTCAGAGTTTCAAACTTTAGCCCCACTTTTTTGTATCATGAGCTAGAGAACAAATGCCTTTCTAGTAACTAAAAATGGTTTTGTATATCCCAGCAATGGTCAGAGCAGGAGCTTCAGAAAAGACATGAGACTATCATCAGTAACCTTTGCTTTTTTTTGCCCATATATAGCAGAGCATGGCAGATGAAGAGGACAAGGAGGGAGATGCAGCTGATTGTCAAGGGAATGTAAGTCCAAGAGCTTCTTTCCTCCTACTTCAGGCAGAATCTCTCACTGATGGAGCAGTGACACCTTGGTGTCAAGAGAGCAGTGGTTTCTGGATTGGGTTGTGTGGGGTGTGTGTGCCTGGCACAGACAGACTGGCTCCATGTCCAGGGGAGAGATTCTTCCCCCAGAGGGTGGTTGGGCACTGAACAGGCTCCCCAGGGTTTGGTCACAGCACCAAACCTGCCAGAGCTCCAGGAGCACTTGGAAAACCATCTCAGACACATGGTGGGATCGTTGGGAGTTGGACTCAGTGATCCTTGTGTGTCCCTTCCAACTCAGGAGATTCTGTGGTTCTATACACATCAAAGTCATCAAGTTATCCATTGCTGGCAGCTTCTGGCTGGAAGAACTGGAAGTATTTGCCTCCCTGGGTGTAGAAATGGAGTTTGGTGTGCAAGATCACTTGTAGTGTTATTTCCATTGAGCCTTCAAAAATATCAGTTGGATCTGGGGTTGTATCTGGAGGAAAAAGTGCTTGGAGGAGACCTTATTGTGACGTTCCAGTGCCTAAAGGAGGCTTATAAAAAGGAGAAAAAGGGACTTTTTATACAGTAAGGTAGTGACAGGAGAAGGGGGAAGGGCTTCCCACTGCCAGAGAGCAGAGTTAGATCAGATATTGGGAATAATTCCTGGCTGTGAGGGTGGGGAGGCCCTGGCACAGGTTGGGCAGAGAAGCTGTGGCTGCCCCATCCCTGGAAGTGTCCAAGGCCAGGTTGGAGCCACCTGGGATAGTGGAAGGTGTCCCTGCCCATGGCAGGGGGTGGAATGGGATGAGCTTTGCTGTCCCTTCCAACCAGAGTCATTCCATGATTCCGTAATCTCCAGAGAGGGGAGACTGTGGGTTTGCAGCATAACACTGCTGCTGTCCCTGGATCAGCTTCCACAGGGCAGAGCCTTGCTTTCTCCTCTGGAATGTGGAAGCTCAGGCCATTTGGGCACAGCCTCAGCCCTGCTTAGCTGAGAACTGCACTGGTGTAAGAATTTGAGCAAACCCAGGGGACCATTCGGTTCTATGTTTGTCACTGGCCCCCCCTCCAGCCCATCTCACTGGTGACTGGAAGCTGTTCCCAATTATAGCTGTCCGTGGCTCTCAGACCACTGGAATTCCATACAAAACTCAAGAGTAAAAGCAAGTCCTGCTTTTAGTGCACCAGCCATCTCTGCATCACTGTCAGACTGGTGTTTATTTCAGAGATAATAAATTATACCACAAACTCAAGTCAGGGACAATCTGATCCTAAACCCTGGGCACTTGGTCAATCACATTTACCCAATGTTTGGGCATTTGAAAAATAAACCTCTGCAGCTAAAGTAGCCACGGCAAGACTTCCTGCTCTGGTTTGTGTTTTGTTATTTAAAACAAGGCCCTTCTGGAGCAGACATCATATCAGGGAGCAGGGCTGATGCAGTGGCTGTGGTTCTGTCTTTGTGGGCTTTTCATGTCACTTGGTGGATCACACACAGGAGCATGGACACAGCTGTGCTTTGTTTTGTGGAAAACCAAGAGTACATACAGCAGTGGTGGATGCAGTGACTCAGAGAAACGCCAGTGCAAGCTCTGAGTCTTCCCCTGCTTCTGCCTGGTCTTGTTTTGCAGGAAAGCAGCACATCCAGAGTTTGTGCCTGCAGCCAGGAGAAGGAATGTCCAGTGGAGAAGACGTTGAGCAACAGTCCCGTGAAATCTGAACGAGAAGTTCTCTTGGTTGGTGAGTTCTCATGGGCCCTGTGGCAAAGCTGGAGACCTGAGCTGGGGGGACTTGCTTTAAGGTGGCCTCACACTCCCTCTGGCCTCCTCTGGTTCCTTTGGTGATCCCAAGGGAGTCCTGGAACCAAGGAAAACCCCGAGCTTGGTGAGGCCAAAGCAGTGGCGCAGGGCTGGTATTTCCAGCTGGCTCTTGTCTCACGACAGTGACCTTTGTGGTGTTCCTTCCCCCAGGAATAATTTCCACGTTTCTCCATGTGCATCCATTTGGAGCCAGCATTGAGTACATCTGCTCCTACCTGCAGCGTCTGGACAGCAAGGTGGGTGTGGGGACAGCTGGGGACTGGGCTCCAAAACCTGCAGTCATGTACTGCAAGAGGATGAGGGAAGGGGTGAACTTCCTTGGAATCACAGGGTTGTTGTGGAAAGGGATGTGAAAGCCCATTCAGTTCCACCCTCCTGCCATGGGGAGGGACACCTTCCACTAGACCAGGTTGCCCAAAGCAGCCCAGCTTTGGGGTTCACCACTAATCCAAGTCCCCAAGTGCCACATCTACATGGCTTTTAAATCTCTCCAGGGATGGAACTGCACTGCTGCCCTGGGCAGGGAGAAATCTCCATCTCATATGTAGTTTTTGTTTGTTTTGTTGAAGTTTGCTGCCTCTGGGCAGTTTCCCTTTACAGTCCTTATCCTTATGGCCTCCAAGGAGAAGAGCAAACAACTGCCTCATGCACTGGACTCCTCACACCCTCTGCCATGGCCCTGTTTGTGTGTGTTCTCTCTGACTGGAGCTGCTGTGTCCTGCAGCAGTCCTGTGTCCTGCTGGCTTCACACTCCTCTTTGGAGTAAATGGGAGCAACTCTGCAAAGGCTTTTGTATTTTCAAGGGAATTGCATCTCCCTCCTTTAATATCCTGTCCCTCAGTTGTCTTCATGAAAGAGCCCTGAGAGTAGGAGGCTCACCAGGATGGGAATCATCTCTTGGGACTGGAATTTTTCCAGTTGCTTGTGTTTATAACTCTGTTTAATTTACCCCATTCTAAGAAAACATGACTCCCTGGCCTGGCTCACTCCAGTCCTTTAAAGACAGAGTTAATAATTCATCTCCTCATTCTAGCTCGGAATTTGTCTGTGAGGCCAACAGCTGCCTTTATTTTGGTTTGGAGCTCTCATAAAAATGCCATCATAGCATTCAGCTGCCTTCTGGCACTTCCTCTTTGGAAGCCACAGTGCAGAGAAGGGCTGCTGGAAGTTCCTGCAGTCAGCTTGGGAGAAAAGCCCTGTGAACTTCTGCTGTGGTGGCATCAGTCTCCTCTTGCTCTCTGACACTCAGGGCTGTTGTGCCTTCTTGGAAGATGTTCCTGTTTGTCCTTCGAGTTCCTTCTGAGCTCTTCTGCCTCCCTCTTCTCTCTTGCAGAAGCTCAGATTAGTTTGGGGTGTTATTTTTAACTTCTAGCAGATCTTTGGGCCTGAGATGTGGCAGGAGGAGGGAGAGTAGTTGAAAGTACAACCTGGTTTCTTGAAGCTGCCAGCAGGAAAGGATGAGGAATGTCTTTCCCCTGTTCCCTGCCCATCAGTCTCATCAACAACTAACAGAGAGAGCACAGAAATTAGGATTAAATCTCTTCAGAATCTGTCTGTAGCCCTGAGTGGGGTCCCAGGCTGACAAACTGCCCAAATCACCTGCTCAGGTCCCTTCTCTGCACTGGTGTAACCCCACTTGGCTCCTGCACCGTCAGGGACATGGGAGTTAGAATAAACTAAAAATGCTCCCTGTCCAGTGGCTTAAATACCTGGGAGCTTTTAATCCATCATCTTGAATTCCACAGGGTTAAAAATCCAGCCAGTCCCTTCACCCTGCCTTGCTCATCTCACCCCAGGGTGTGACAGCAGCACAACCCACCGTGTCCCAGCGTTATCCCCACGAGGCCAGGGAGAGCCTGGGTGAACTCCAGCAGTTCAGCTGTTTGAGTTTGGGTATCCCCAGTCATCACAGGGCTTCCACCTTCATTTTCAGTCGTGTTTTCCTCGTGTTCCCACAGATCTGCACGGCGGAGGTGGAAGTTCTCATGACGCGACTCCAGAACACGTTCCGGCAGGAGCTGAGCGGGGTCGGGGCCAGCCTGGAGAAGAGGTGGAAGTTTTGTGGCTTTGATGGGTTGAAAATGACTTGAGCTTTGACTTAAGGCTGAAAACAACGGGATAAGGGTGCCAAGAAAACCCGGGATGCTGTTCCCTCTGTTCCCGACGACTCCCTCGCACGCGCCACGGCCTCGGGGCACAATGTGCAAGTGAAACGAAATCCAGAGCAACACTGGAAGAACCTTCCAAGTTCTGCAGCTCCTTTGATCAGTTGTTTGTTAATGGGCAAGTGCTGTTCAATATATTGGGGGAAAAAAGCTCCTGCCTGAGCGTTTGAAGCACAGCGTGTTGACTCTCTGTTCTGCCAATGTTGTCTGTGTTTGTGTGCCCAAATTCCTCCTCCTCAACCTTCCCACCAGCCACAGACTGTCCTGAAGCAACAACAAAGAGGCATTTTCTGGTTTCTAGATCACCAAAAGTTAAAAAAAAGGGGCATTTTTTAGACATTTCTATGAATAAAGCCCGAGGTATGTTTAAACAGAAGATTCAGGTGGCTCAGGGCTCTCTGAGCCAAGGAATTGGTTCTTTTTTGTGTTGTTTTCTCTATTATCAGTTAAGCTGAAGTGGGGGCAGAGTCTTTGGGAGCTGAGGGGGCTTCTGGCAGTGCCTCTCGTGCTCTGGGTCAGTCTGTAAAGAATTTTTTACATGGGAAGGGTGTTTAATTTTCTATGGATGTGGGTAGATTCCTCCACCTGCTTTGCTTTGGACACTGAGCTACAACCAGCACAGACTTCTCTGCTCCCAGCACCATTCCTCATGCTCCCAGTGCCTGCCAGGCTCCTCTGCAGAGGTCAGTGAGGTGCAGGGTAAGAGCTCAGCCTGCCCAGCTCCCTCTGTGGGTGCTCCTGCCCTCCAGCACATCCCACTCCCACCCAGCCTGGTGTCACCTGCAGGTCTTACAGCCGTCCCTTGCAGTATTCCCGTTCTGCCAGACATCCTGACACGTTCCTGTGATGACAACTGTCAGTTTTCCAGCCCCTCCTTTGCTCCCCACACCATGAGCATTACTGTAGGTGCCCTGCAGTTGGGCTGTTGATCCCACCACATTTTTGGGGGGAGAAGCCCCAATTCCTACGTGCCTGTTCTCAGGTGCTTCCCTGATTCCTGACACATCCACAACCCTCATGTCTTTGGTGCTGGGGGTTCTCCACTCCCTGACCTGCTGCCATGGCCAAGGTGCTGCCTCCATGAGCACAGGGACAGGTCAGGTGTGTCCCTGTATACCTGGCACAGCAAACACTGGTGGGGTGTGAACCAACCCCTCATCAAAAGCCCCCAAAACTGCTTCTGGCACTGGGCTCAGAGCCAGGTATTGGCATGCTGGCCCTGCCTTTTTCTCCCCTCATCATTCCTTGCACTGCCTGTGCTCCTGATCCCTTATCCAGTCATCCCAAGGCCCTGAAGGGATCTCTGGATCCCTTGGACTTCGTCCTGTAACTTCATCCTCTAACCTAGAAGAACCATCATCCTCGTTGTCACTTCTGCTGACAGTGTGATACCAGTGATACTGGGGGGAGCTGGGATGGTCCTAGAGGAGACACACCTGTGCCAGGTGGGGACCTGTCACTATGTCCCCCTGTCCCTTCAGGTCAGCCAGGTGGAGAGAGGACAGGGTGGAGTGTGCTCAGTGAGACTCCTTGGGAAAATTAGGGCAGAAACTTGAGAAATCGGGACTGTTTCAGAGCCCCGAGGGCAGCCATGGCTGGAGCACACCGGAGTTGGGGGAGACATGGGATCAATGGGATGAGCAGCAGCTGGATCCAGCGTGGGAACTCACACAGCACAAGAACTCTCTGGGTTCCAGCCTCTGTTGGCTGCAGGGTGGGAGCTGGAATGGGAACAGGTCGCCCTGGGAAGCCAGAGCCCCCTCCTGTGGGGCTTGGGGGGCTGGGGCTGTCAGGGGAACCTGGCAGATTGTTCCATGGGGCAGCAGGAGGGAGCAGAGCCAGGATCTATGGAGTAATGGCTGGTGCTGTGAAAGCGAGTCAGAGCCAGAGCAGTCCGGGGTCCTGCTGCCTCCCCTTTCCTACCTTTCCCTGCCAGGGCCCTTCCAGAGGGACTGAGGTTTCTCCCAGCAGAAATCTGTCCTGCAGATGGACTCCCTGGACAAGGAGGAGGCAGGTGAGGTGCCACTGCAGGTACCAAACACTCTGTCTCCAGGGACAGCTCGGAGTGGTCACCCCTGGAGCTGGGGCAGCTGTGAGAACCCTGCCCACAGCCTGCTTGGGTGCAGGGATGGGGGACAGGGACCTTCCCATCGGGGCCCAGGTGGGCTCTTACTCTCCCTGCTCCTGACACCCAGCACTTGCCACACTGGGAGCAGATGAAAACCCTTTAAAAGAATGTTCTGAATAGTTGTGTCCCTGCAGATGAATGCTGTATTTTTAAGGAATAAACTTTTTTATGGGCAAATCTTGGCACTGCTGCTTTCTTTGTTTTGTCTGGTGTTTTTTGCCTGCCAGGGGAAAGGAGGGGCTTCATTCCAAGTCTTCTGCCAAAATGAGGCTTCACTTTCCTTGTGAATTTGAGAGCTCCCTCTCCGTGACCTCCATTCTCCCTCAGACCAGCTGGAGTTTGCAGATTGTGACAGTGTTGGGGTGGATGTGACACATCAGCAGTACTTTATACTGGTATAAAGGACAGGCAGTGAGGTGATGGCAGAGAAAATGGAACAGGGCAGCTGCCTCTGCAGGGGTTTCTGTGCCATGGCTGCATATTCGGGAGGAAGCTGCGAGCTGGGCTGTGGCCTTAAAATGGAGCTGCTGTGGGGAAGGAAGCTGGTGGTGGCTGGTGGATTGGGAGAGCCAGAGATCCCTCGGGCAGGAAGAGCAAAGCCAGGGCTCAAACATGCAGGAGGTGCTGAGGTTAAAAGGAAGCCTGCAGATAACCCAGCCCCTCCTGGGGAAAGATGCTCTGGAGATGCAGAGCTGGCACAGGGTGCCCAGAGAAGCTGTGGCTGCCCCATCCCTGGAAGTGTCCAAGGAACAACCTGGGATAGTGGAAGGTGTCCCTATCCTTGGCAGGAGGTGGAATGAGATGATCTTTAAGGTGCCCTCCCAACCCAAATCATTCTATAATCACCACCAAGTCACAGATCAGGAGCTTGGCTGCAATCCCCAAGGAGCTGATGGGTGTGTTATTGGGCAAGGAGGTGCCAGTTTTGGGTGTTAACATATGTTTTGTGGGTCTCTGTAGGTTTGTGAGGCTCTCTGTAACCTCCCAGGTACAACCTGTGACCTGTAGATCCATCCCATCAGCTTTATGAGCTCCACCCCAGAGCTCTGCAGGGACTCTGCAGTCCCCTGGATCCATGGTGGATGCTGAGGGTATCCATGTGCCCTGCCTGTTGCAGATTCCCCTGGCAAGATGCTGTGGTGGAGCAGTGGGAACATCTGCATGGAGAACTGAGGTGAAAACCACCTGCTGGCCCTTCAACCAGCCCGGGCAGCACATTCCCAGTTCAGGTTTCACCTGCTGGAACAGACAATGCTTTGAGGGATGTCCTGGTGCCGATGGATGGGAGCAGGGAAAGCTCAGGATGGAGGGGATTGAGCAATGGCTCATCCCTGCCAAGGCACAGTGTCTGGCGTGGGAAGCGCAGTTCCTTCCATCTAACCCTGCCCTCTCTCCACACGCTGTTTATGGCTCTCGTTTCTTTTGGCAGAAAATTCACATTCTCATCCCCCCCTCTCCTCCCCTCGGCCTCGGCTGCTCCTCTCCATCACTTCTCTGCCTCTCTCCCCTCCTGTGGGCTGGGAAGGGCCCCCAGAGCCGCGGTGGAGATGCTGCTGTGAAAACCACCATCCCAAAGGAAGAGCCGGGAGCTGCTGCTCCTGCTGCGAGAGGACACAGGGAAGGTAAACGTGGGCCCGTTTTTCCAGCTGGGAAGAGAGAAACTTTGCTGCTGAAACCGGTGGAGCAGCCACGGCTTCTCGGGTGACTCGACTGAGCTTTTCCCTATGAGATTTCCTTAAATAAGCCCTAGTTCTGTTTTTGAGTGAGGAAGATTCCTGCTCTGGCATCCCCCTCCGAAGGAGGATTTGTGGGGCTCTGGCTTTGTCCCCGCTGTGTGCTGGTGTTTCACTCCCTGCAGGGAGTCCCGGAGCCCGCCCAGGCTGAGGGAGCTCTCCCATCCCACGGGGCTCCGCAGGGATCACCCACCCCTGTCCCCTGCAGGTGTTTGGGGTTAACTCCTGAAGGATGAGTTTTGGGAACACCAACGGTGGTGGCACATCACGGGGCTCTTCTCATGGCGTCTGCGGTCGGGCAGATAAGCAGGAGCTTGTCCGGACTTCTTCCTGACTTCTCCTTCCTGCCTTCCCTCTGCTGCTCCCTAACCTAACCGGGATTCCTCCTCCTCCTCCTCCTCACCCCTTGGCAGCCGCATCCTCCGGGGCTCCACTCAGGGAGGGGCTGTGGCCGCGGGCTCTGCCGGAGTGCGGAGCTTCACCTGCACGAAGGTAATTCCCTTCCGTGTGTCTGTCCGGGGGTTTGTCCGTCCTGCCGGGAGCTCCCGACTGGCGCCGCTGCTCCTCCTTCGCTCCTGCTGTGGCACAGGCACAGGAGCTGTCGCCGGCACAGGGAGATGGTCTCACCTCTCACAGCCAGGGTGTCACCTGTGCTCCCTCCCCAGCCAGGCTGTCCCTGGGGAGCAGGATGGAAGTTATAAAAATTCCTGTATTGTGTTTATTTTAATCTTACTGATGGCAAGGTTAGATGGGATGTTGGGAGAAATTATTCCTTGGCAAAGGTTGGGCAGAGAAGCTGTGGCTGCGCCAGCCCTGGAAGTGTTCCAGGCCAGGTTGGACAGGGTTTGGAGCAACCTGGGATAGTGGAAGGTGTCCCTGCCCATGGCAGGGGGGCGGAACCAGATGGATCCCAGTCTGGGATGCTGTGATGTAGCCGAGTTCCCTTTTCAGTGTGACCTTCCAGGGAGCTCTGAATAACTGTTTTATATTTACTCCTTTCTTAAATTAATGTAACTTTCTAAAAACCTCTAGAAATTGAAATAGAAAACCTGCCCAAAAGCCCCAGGGGCTGGAGGTGGGGCTGACACAGGAGCCCTGTCCTGTTCCCGGATGTCTCACCCTCATCCCTGGAGATTTCCAGGCATTTATTTTTCATTCTTGCCTTAAGCCCTCTCGGGGGAGGCTCCTTTCACAGTCTGTACTCCGCCCTTGGTCCTGTCTTCTCTCTGCTGTGCTGTTGCTCTTTGGACTGTGCTGGGTGGTGCCGGGTCCGGGGTGGTGGCACAGGTGGCACAGGTGGCACCGGGCTGGAGTCACCCAGGTTAGTGTGGGGTGAGGAGCCAGGTCCCTGTATGGGCTCTCATAGAGGCTGTGAACAACAGGGAGGGCTCCCCAAAGGTGCGGGAGAGGGGTGGGGTGTTGTTGTGGGGCTGTGTGCTGTGATCCAGCCTGTGCTGTGAGTAAAGGCAACTCCGGTCCTGGGTGGTTGTTTGTCATTTACAAGAGATGAATCATAGAACCATGGAATCGTTTGGGTTGGGAGGGACCTCAAGTTCATCTCATTCCATGCAGGGACACCTTCCACTATCCCGGGTTGCTCCAACCTGGCCTTGGACACTTCCAGGGATGGGGCAGCTTCTCTGCCCAACCTGTGCTGGGGCCTCACCACCCTCACAGTGAACAATTTCTCCCTAATATCTGGCCTAAATCTCTTCTCTTGATGCCTCCAAGGCCTCTCCTTGGAAAGTCGAAGCGAGATGGTGTCTCCAGAGCACTTGCAGCCCCACTGCCTCTCCCAAGAGGTGATGGAGGGACAAGCGTCTCCTGCAAAGTCTCCCTGGGCTCTTTCCAGCAGCTTCTCTCCTAAAGCCAGCACCCCTGCCATGTGCTCCTGATTCTCTTCCTTTGTCCCCGTGTGTTTTCCAGAGGACCTTGGTCTCGGCTGTGGTGCCAGGCCCCAGCCCTGGGATGCAGCCCGTGGCCCTGCAGAGCCTGTCGGAGCTGGAAAGGGCCAGTCTGCAGGAGCTCGCGCTGTTCCGGCTGCAGGGGAAGCTGCTCGTGGGGCACCTCGGCCTGGCCAGAGGTACGGGGTGGAGAGGAGGGAGAGGAGGGAGAGGAGGGAGAGGGTGGGAGAGGGTGGAGAGGGTGGAGAGGAGGCTCCTGCCACGGGGGGCTGAGGGTGAGCCATGAATGCTGTGTGTCCCCCCTCCAGACTGCGGGATGATGGTTGTGGAAAAACATTTATGACACGTTTTGTTCCATTTTATTTTTCATTCCTGCTTTGGTCTGAGCCTCGGGGGCTCAATCAGCCTTTGGGGGGGGTTTGTGTGTCCACAGGAGTGTGAGAATGTGACCCTGCTTGTGTCTGCCTCTGATCCCCCCCTAACCCAAACCAGATGTGACAGCTTGGCGAGGTCTCCACTGGGATTGTCTGAGTGCTGCTGGAATGGGACAGGCTTTGCTGTTTGGATCCATGGCCAGCACAAATTCCCGATGCTGGGAAGGGGCTCATGGGAGACTGAAAGATGCACTGGGAAATTAATGGGTGGATAAACTTAGGAGCTCCAGAGGGACTGAGCACAGAGGCCCTGTTGGGGATCCCAGGGCTGCCTGTGTCCCTGACTTCCTCCCAACAATTTCCAGTGACTTGGGCTTCCCAAATTTACTTGCTACCCCTTTGATGTGGCTCCTCTGCCCTGGGCCATATTTTGGCATCCCAGCAGGACAGGGGATGCCTCCAACTCACCAGCTGTGGGGTTGTGAGGTACCAGCAGCAGGGTTTCCATTCCCCCCACTCCTTTCCAGCAGGGATGTCACCAGTACCAAGGCAGCTGAGGCTGGGACCCCCCTCAGGGATGGAGTGCCCTCATCTCTGGGCATCTCTCCCAGGGATGGAGCATTTCCTGATTCCCAGCCTCATCCTGGGCAACAAGTGAAATTCGAGTTTGGTTTCCTGTCTTAATTAATATTTGTAAGGTTTCATGCCATGAAATGAAATTTCCTTAATGAAATGGCTTCAATAAGAGTCCAACAAAGCTTCCCTCTCCCTCCCAGAACCCCAGTTGCTCCAGGGCTGCAGCACCAGTCCCTGGGGGACTTTGAACACAAACGTCCTGGTTCCTTTTCTATTTTATTTTATTTTGGGCTGTTGGGATCCCATTTGCAGGACACCCTGCAGCACTGGCTTCTCTAGGGACCATTGCAGTGCCAAACAAACCCCCCAAACCCAGTATTTCCTTCCTGGCTGGTCAATGTGCTGCTGGATAATTTTTGTTGGCTTCTACACTTGTGTCCCTCATTCCAGCTGTCACAGCCTTCCTCTAAATCTTACAGAATAACCCAAACACTTAGATATAAGCTGTTCATAGGAAGAGAATTCCTCAGGAATGAGGAGCACAAGTCAGAGTAGGGTGATGTGTCCTCGAAGGATTTAGGGTGGGCAGTGACTGAGTTCTCTGTTGCTGCTGGCTGTGTGACATTGGAATGCTGGATGGGAGTCCAGGATGGGATTTGGGATGGTGTTTTGCCCAGCTTTGTATGTCTGTGCTCTGTACAAGCCTTTCAAAGGTTTTCTGGGCTGTATTCCTTGTGTTGTCCCATGGAGTCCTGGTACCTGAGTGCCAGGCCCTCCATCCCTTCACCAGGGCAGGATGCTGCTCATCTCCAGGGCTGTTCCCCAGGTAGTTCCATCCCACTGTGTGTTCCGTGGGACTCATGGATCCCTGAAGGCCGTGGCCATAACCACAGTATCCCACATCCAGAGGCTGCAGAGAGACAAGTGTCTGTGACAGGGAGCCTGTGCTGAACCACCCCCATGATGCTGGTGCTGAACCTTTGCCTTCTCCTCTCCTCCTAGATGGACCCAAAGGCAGCAAATCCCTCTGGCAGAAGCTGGAGAGCTTCTCAAAGGAGAGGAAAGGTGAGCAGCCTCCCTTTTACCAACCCAGGGGTTTGGTCCCTGCTTTCAAGTAGAATTGGTGGTTGTTGGTGGGGTGATCTGGGAGGTGCCTGAATCCAGCAGGATGCTCCATCACAGGTTGTTTTGCTGTTTTGGAGTGAGGTGGAATAGGTCAAGCACGAGTGTGATGGAGCCTGGAAGGCATGGATATGTGTGAATGGAATATGTGCACAGGAACATGCATGTTCAAGCTGTACACACATAAATGTTTCTATCTGCCCATTTTGCCTCAATACTGCTGTTCCCAGTTCTATTTTATCCCATGAAGGACCTCAGCAATAGCCCTGGGGAACCCAGAATCCTAGAGCAGAGCCAGGTGGGAATGAGAATTCCCTGAGCTTTTCCCCACCAGTACAAAACCCACTCAAGGAAATTATGGAAATTATTGTCTCCTCACATTTTACTTAATGGATTTGTGGCTCATGCTCCCAGGGCAGTGCAGGGGCTGGGAGTGAGGACAGCTCTCCTTGCCAGAGGGATGGAGAGGGACAATCATTAGGGAAAAGTACCACCAATACCAAGACTGTTCTTAAGCAGACATAGCTGAGGCAAACCCTGTAGAAAACTGGAGGTTAGAATTTGGGAAGAATCTTTCTGGGTGTTTCTGGTGCTTTATGAAGTCTTTGCTTCGTGGATGCCGTGGCACCTTCATGGGGCTGTTACCAGTAAAAGGAAGGAAAGCCCAGGAAAAACTGAGACAGGCTCCAACAAGCTCACTGATGGAGACCAGTTTTCCTTCCCATCTCCCTTGTGCCTCCTCCTTCTTCCTCCAGCACCCCATCTCCCAGCCATGCCCTTCCTGCTTGGCTCCCTGGCACCCGTATTCCCAACACAATTCCCTGGGGTTTTCCAGGGGCAGCTTCCTTTGCGTTTTCCTGAGCCCTTGGGAATGCTCTTCCCACCCACCCCAGGTGCTCCTGGGGGCAGGAAATCTGGGCTGTGCTGGTGCAGCTGCCTCACCAGCAGCGCTTTTCCATGCCTCCCACGTTTCTCCCCAGACTGCTCTCCCCACACCTTTGGCATCCCGCTCTCCCAAGTCATTGCCAACGACCGTGCCCAGCGGCAGCTCCAGGAGGCCGTGGGGAAGAGCCGCCGGCTCTGCCTGGAGGTGGAGGCCACAGTCACCAGGTTTCGGGCTCAGAGGCAGAAGAGATCTGGAATGGGCCCGAGCTGTGTCCGGGCACCCGACGGGGGCTTCCCGGAGGAGCCGCTTTCCCCGACTCTTCCCAACAAGAGCTCCTGGAGCCAGCGGAGGGTACGGTCCCCGGATGGGCTGTGGTGGTGCTGTGGGGTGGAGGGGTGTGAATTCAGCGAGAAAAGGGGTTTTCCTGGGTCTTTGCTTAACGAGGTTGTGCCCCAGGCTGGGCTGATCCCGGGTTGCCCTCAGGGAAATGGGAATGCCCCTGATCCCCATGGAGATGGACTGTGAGGGTGGGAGGCTCTTTCCAGCTCAGCTCTTCCTGACCCAGGGTTACAGGAGGATATTTAAGGGTCCGGAGGGTTAGTTTAGATTGGATGGGGAGAAGAAATTCTTCCCTGTGAGGATGGTGAGGCCCTGGCACAGGCTGCCCAGAGAAGCTGTGGCTGCTCCATCCCCAGAAAATTCAAGATCATGTTGGAAGGGGCTCGGAGCAACTTGGGATAATGGAAGGTGTACATGGAACTGGGTGCTGCCCTTCCCCACAAACCTCTGAGGCCGCAGCAGTGATGTTGCACTGGGATCTGTGGGGTCACTCCTGCCACCCTGTGAGCCCCCCTGCTCCATCCCAGGGGGGCATGTCCGTGGATTCCATCACCGACCTGAGCGACAACGCGTCCAAGCTGCTGGAGGCACTGCAGCTCTCACACCCCCACGAGCTGGACCCACGGAGAATCCTGGGCAAGAAGAAGACACTGAGCCTCAACCCCATCACCTGGCAGGTCCCACGGATCGTGGACAGGTGCTGCACACACATTGAGACACACGGTAAGGGCACAGCTGCCTCCAAAACATCCCGTGGGAGGTGGGAAAAACCCATTGTGTGGTGGGCTGGGGCATTCCAGCCCTGCCATTCCCCAAAGTGGGAGGAGACAGCTGGTTTAGTGGCAATGATGGGGTTTGTTTGAAGGTTGGACTTGATGGTCTCGGAGGTCTTTTCCAACCTTAATTGTTCTATGATTCCTGGGGCAGGGCATGATCCCAAACCCATGTCCTACTCCATGTCCTCTGGACTGGATGCTGCATCAGAAGGGAATGTCACTGTGTGTATCCACAACCATCTCCTGGTGCCTTAACTCTCACTGTACATCCAAGCCCTTGCTCAGTGTGACTGTAGGGCTGAGATCTCCTCCCTAGCCCAAAGACAATCCCAGAAAATCTCGTGGTTCCATGACCTTCCCTTTTCCCCACCCTGCCTGGAGAGGGAAGGGTGTGCAGGAGAGCCCCTGCCGTGGTGCTGAGGTGCTCCCAGGACCAGTCGGGGTAACAGGGAGCTGTGGGGATTCACAGCACTAACCTGTCTGTCTCCCAGGTCTCCAAACAGTGGGAATCTTCCGCGTTGGGAGCTCCAAGAAAAGAGTTCAGCAGGTAAAGGGAGACTTTTACTGCGTCCTCGTGGCTGTACANCAAGAAAAGAGTTCAGCAGGTAAACTGCGTCCTCGTGGCTGTACCACATCCAAGGGAGAGAGGCTTGTATGGATGGGGATGAATAGAGCAGACATTGGTATGGAGAGGTCTAAAACATCCCAGGCACATGCTGGATCTCAGACAGCCTGTATCCTGCTGCTGGGTCCTTCTTCGAGCCAGGAAACCAGTTCAGCTCCTTCCTTCCAGGCTGCTTTTGGCAGATGAGCCTCCACCTCCTGGCTGTCACTTTAGAGCCAAGAGCTCCATCCAATCCCATGGCCCAAAGGGCATGCTGGGCTCTGACATGAATTTTTGGGCTGCTCTGCTTTGTGGGGACACTGGGAGAAGCTGACCCTCATCTCCTGCCATGGCAGTAACCCTCCTGACAGGATGATTCCTCTAAAGAGGAAGAACTGACTGTGGCATTGTTCTCATTTCTTCCATCTCTAAGCTGAGGGAAGAGTTTGACCAAGGGTTGGACGTTTTCTTGGATGAGCACCAAAGTGTTCATGATGTGGCTGCTCTGCTCAAAGAGTTTCTTCGGGATATGCCGGATTCCCTGATTCCCAGAGAGCTCTATGGAGCCTTCCTCAGCACAGCCAGTGAGTACCTGCAGGGCACAGTCAGAACCATGGAATGGTTTGGGTTGGAAGGGACTTCAAAGCTCACTCACCCACTGCACCATGGGCAGGGAGACTTTCCACTCAACCAGGTTGCTCCAAGTCCTGTCCAACCTGGCCTTGAACACTTCCAGGGATGGATCCTTCCTCACTACCCTCCTTTTCCAAAACCACTGGACAGCAGTGGGATGGGTGATGTGCTGCCTGGCACTGCCACATGCAGTTACTCTAAGCTGTGGGGTTTGGGGATATTTTTTTCATTTTTTTTTAATTAGATTATAATAATCCCTCTGGGCCAGGGCAGTCTTTGACACCCAACACCATCACATCACAGCCCTTGGTGGGGACTCCAATCTCATGGGATAAAGGGTGGGACAGCAGCCTGGCTCCCTCCAGAGCTCATTCCCATGGATGTAGAGGATGCTCACTAACAGCTGCTCTCTGCCCAGCCATGGAGGGGCCAGCACAGCTGGATGCTCTCCAGCTGCTGCTGTTCCTGCTGCCCCCCTGCCACAGTGACACCCTGCACCGGCTCCTGAGCTTCCTTGGAGAGGTGGCCCGGCATGCTGAGCATTCCTGGGATCCTGACGGCCGGGAGGTAAGGCTGATCCAAAGGGAACCACTGCACTGCCCAGGCTGAGGTGGTTAGAATTGAGCAGAGCTGCTGCCAGCTTGGATGAACCCTTGGGAAAAACCAAATCCTTCACAGAATCACTGAGGTTGGAAAAGCCCTCCAGGATCATCAAATCCAACCTGGGACCCACCCCCACGTTGTCCCCCAGCCCAGAGCACTGAGTGCCACGTCCAGTCATTCCTTGGACACCTCCAGGGATGGGGACTCCAAACCTCCCTGGGCAGCCCTTTCCAATGCTGGACAGACCTTTCCATGAAGAAATTCCTCCTGATGTCCAACCTGAACCTCCCCTGGCACAGCCTGGGGCTGTGTCCTCTTGTCCTGTCAGGATGAGATGACTCCCATGCCCCTGATAGCCCTGGATGACTCGGGCCAGCTCAGGAATTTTCAGGCTGGAGTAACCCCAGAGTGACCTGGCTGTGTGTCCATGGGCAGCACAAGGGGCATTTTCTGTGGACTAATTCTGGTTTCCCACCTCCCACTTCCATGAAGGACTTGTGACTGTGCATTGAGGTTGATTTTGGTTTCTCTGGACAACTCTGAGTCTCTCTATGACTTACAGAGAGCTGGTTTTGCCCCATAATGGGAGATGATATGGGAATGCTGATCCTTACCTGTTGGTGGGTGCTGGGAAAGTGAGACAAATGGGAATGAAGGCCCCGATGTAAGGAAGGGGTGAGCATGTGCCTCAGCACCTCAAACCCTTGGTGCTGGCCCTGCCACCAGCTCAGAGAGGGCCAAACTGGACCAGAACAACCCCCTGGCTCCACCCAGCAGCTCATGTCCCTGCCCTGGGCTGGGTCAGGGTATCCTGGGACATCCCATGCTGGTACATCCATAATCCACAGTCTTGTGCTTCCTTGCTAGATTCCTGGGAATAAAATGACAGTTTCAAACCTGGCCACAGTCTTTGGTCCCAACATCCTGCAGAAGGAGAAGCCAGGAGAGAAAGACGCCGGTGCCCTGAACTTTGAGGACAGCGCTGCCATAATCCTGGTGCTCCAGAGGCTCATCGAGCACCACCAGACCCTGTTCATGGTAGGAGAGGCTCCTCAGCTCTTCCATGGGCAGCAGAGGAAGGGGGAGTTCACAACCCTGCTCAGCAGCAGGTGACTCCTATTGGCTTGTGGAAATGTGGCTCATTCCTCATGATACAAATATGGATTTGGGATGGCAGAGCTGAGGGCTGTGCCAGGGTTGTCTCCTCTTCTCTGTCACCTCCCAGCCTGGTGACATCTGACTGATCTCTGGGACAGGGAACACCTGGGCAACAGCAGGGGTGACACCTCAGGGCTGTTTGTCCTCCAGAGTCACAGTGAGGGGGGAGAGAAGAGGAAAAATAGGAGAGCCTAGAAGAGGGAAGGAGCTGGAAGGGGAAGGCGTGGGGTGGAGGTGTCACAGCCTCAGTAGGGGAAGGTGTAACAGCAGGGAGAGCTGGTGAGAGTGGTGAGGAATGGGATCTCTTCAGATTGGCTCTTTAGTGGGAGTCGAGGAATGCTCATCTCATCCTAGGGGATGGTGTTGCCCTGGGATTCCTAAAAGCTCCTTTTAGAGTCATGTAAAGGCTCATATGGGAAAAAAAGAGCTCTGGAGCCTTCAGATCAGACGGATCAGGGCTCACTTCCAAGCCAGATCAGGGCTACATCCAGCTGGGCTTTACTTCTTTCCAGGGATGAGGAGCTGTGACCTCTCCAGGTCCTGTCCCAGGACTGCACCATTATCAGGCAAAGGATTTTGTCCCTGTCAGAGGGGCACCCTNGACTGCACCATTATCAGGCAAAGGTCAGAGGTGCCCGTGCTGCACCTTGGTCTGTGCCCATCCTTTGGGAAGGGTCTGTGTCCGTCCTCTGGGAAGGGTCTGTGTCCATCCTCTGGGAAGGGTCTGTGCCCATCCTCTGGGAAGGGGCTGTGTCCATCCTCTGGGAAGGGTCTGTGTCCATCCTCTCTCCACCCTCCCACAGGATACTTGCAGGAAGCACTAAGAGCCCCCCAGGTCTATGGGAATGGGACATTTCAGGTCAAAAAGCTTCATAGCAACATTTGGAGTCTGCAGGGAGCCAAACGACTGGGCTTAGTGGGGGAAAAGTGGGGGCTGAGATCCCACTCAGACCCTGGAAGTGACACTGTGGACCCGGAGTCCTTCCACTGTCCTTGGCTGCCTCTGCTCATCCTCCTGCCAAGGGGGACCCCACGAGTGTGTCCGTGTCTGCCCCCAGGTCTCCCCAGAGATGCAGAGTGATGTCCTGAGGAGGCTGTTCCAGACAGATCCCGATGTCATTGATTACCTGCTGCGCAGGAAGTTCCCTGCAGTGCCGTAAGTGCCCTCGAGGCTCCTCCCTGCTCATCTTCCTCCAGCCTTCCTCTTCCCTCCATTGCTTCTGGTCAGGGGCTTTCCCACCAAAAGTCCTTCACATCCCAGCTTTCCTGTCCCTCGGAGCTCTCTGTTCTCCTTGTTTCCTCTCCAGCCTGTGCCAGCTCTCTCCAGAGCATCAGAATTCCTTCTGGTGGTGTCCACATGGTTTTTTCTGGCTTCCTTGCCTGCTCCACCCTCTCAGGGCTGACACCTGCTCCATGTTCAGCCTTCTCCAAATCTTCTTCATCCTTGGTGGCCACATTTCCAAGCATTTTTTGCCTGTCCTGTGTGTCTGTGCATCCACTTCTTGGCTACATGATGGGACAGTCCCATCAAGGCTCCGAGTCTGAGCTCCTGCCTTTCCTGAGATTGAGGACAAAATTGTGTCCCATGAGCTGAGCCCACCACCACAGCACCTCATGCAGGAGGGGATCTGCTGCCTGGGGTGGGAAGCAGGGGATCCTTGGAAACAAGGGATGTTTGGGAGCCTTCAGTCTCCCGGTAGAGCGGGTGAGTCTTCAGCAAACATGGATTGTCCTGTGGGAAGGGTTTGCNTCCCAGCAGAATCCAACCCTGTGCCCCACTTTGGGGGAAATCCCTGTGCCTGTGCTGTGGAGGGCTGTGCCTGGGGGACACCAGCACGGGCTGTCACCTCCCTGCTGGTCTGAAACACCACTGTGCCCTTGCCACAGCCCTGCCTCTGCCATCTCCTGCTTCACAGGAGTTTGGGGAATGGGATTCCTGTCCCCAGAGCTGAGGGGACTGGAGCATCCCTCTTTTAAGGAAAGGCTGAGGGAGCTGGGACTGTTCAGCCTTGAGAGGAGACAATGAGAGTGACCTCACTGATGTATCTAAGTGCTTTAAGGTCCTGCAGTGACAGGGCAAGGGTTTCATGGGGTATTGGGAAGGAATTCTTCCCTGTGAGGGCGGTGAGACACTGGCACAAGTTGCCCAGAGAAGTTGCCATGGGCAGGGAGACCTTCCACTTGGACCAGGTTGGTCCAAGCCCCATCCAGCCTGGTCTTGAACACTTCTGGGGATGAGGCAGCCACAGCAGAGCACTTTTAGACTTGAAAGAGTACTTTCCCAAACAAAACCAGGCTGGAAAAACCAGGCTGGAGTGTTTGGTGGAACTGTAGCACAGGGAGGGATGGGGATGTTTAAAGGACCAAGTCTCCATCAGGGGTTTGCTCCATGTGGATTTTCCTACATTCACATCCAGAGCTGGTCCACGGTTCTAGATGATCTTTAAGATCCCTTCCAACCCAAAACAGTCTATGAAAGGTGGAATGAGGAATTACAGCTGGAGCTGGCTCTCTGGGAAGCTTTGGGCTGGTGGAATGCTCCCACCACAGTGGCTTTGGGCACATCCTGGAGGGCTGGATGAGCCTTTATGTGCTGCCCCCCTGAGGGGGAGGATGGATTTCATATTCCATATTCCATATTCCACCACAGCCTGTGCCCAGTACCGGTCTGAAGGCACTGGGACCTTCTCAGCTGCACTGCTCGGGGCTGGGCTCTTATTTTGCAAAGGTCCCTTCCCCGGAGATGGGTACAGTTGGGATGGGTGGGGAAGTATTTCCCGGGAGAGTGTGTGCTGTGAGATAGCTGGTGAGACCTCCTGGGAGCTGATAAGCTCCTGAGACCAGAAGCGCTGTTGAGCCTGTGTTAATGGATAAGCTCGAGACACCATGAGGCTGCTGGAAGTTCCCAAGGTCACCAGCACACCCGAGTGTCCACTGTGAAACCAACACCACGTCCAACTGCTCTGAGTAGTACTGTACCTGCTGCAAGAGCAGCCCCTCTGGGGACCTTCCAAATTCCTTCACAGGGTGGTAAAATGCTGGCACAGGTTGCCCAGAGAAGCTGTGGCTGCCCCATCCCTGGAAGTGTCCAAGACCAGCTTGCTTTTTACTGTCTTTACAGCCTTTTACTACCAAAACTATAAAAATCACTGTAGGCTGTTTCTCTCACCACATCAGAAGCCTGAAACTACTCAGTGCCGACGGGATATTGCTGGAAACTCCACTTGGGGGCAGCCCGGCACTCCGAGCTGCACGGGGACTCTTCCAGCCGCAGCAGCAGCCGGCTGGGATGCACCAGTGCTCGGTCAGAGCTGCTCTTTTTCAGCCTCACGAAATAAACCCCATCTCCAATTACTTGCAAAGCTCATTCGTGGAGCCTCGGCGTCGCTCCGGAGGGGATGGTTGGCTTTTGCTGTGCTCCAGGTTCACTTCTCGTGGGCTTTTTCCCCTTCGATCCTTGAGTTCACCTTGGAAACAATAGGGAAGTTTCTTTCTCGGTATTTCCTGACCCCCGGTGCTGGCACAGAGGGAGTGGTGATGTTTGGAGATGGTTGCTGTTTGGGGCCGGCTGTTGGGGTGGTGGTTGCTGTTTTGGGGGGCAGTTACAGTTGGTTCTGGCTGGCTCTTGGCATCAACCCCACCAAAACCATCTTGAACCCCTCAGCACTGGTGGGGTTTCACAGGAAGAGCCAAGTTTAGGGCTCGTACAAAGGGTACAACAGGGAATATCTGCGGGAGTGGGATCGGTTACTGCGATTCATGAGTGATTTTAGAGTCAACAGCAAAGAAAGCAGGGCCCATTCTCTTCTTTTTTTTAACCCCTGTGTCTCCCTCACGGCGATAAGAAGGACCCAGACACAGAGCTTGACAGCTCACTGGGAAAACTGGAGGAGAGAATCAAGGAATCATGTAAAGGTTGGAAAAGCCCTTCAAGACCATCGAGTCCAACCATTCCTCCAGCACTGCCAAAGCCACCACTAATCCATGTCCCCAACTGCCACATCCCCACGGCTCTTAAATCCCTCCACAGATGGCGACCCCACCACTGTCCTGGGCAGCTGTGAAGGAATTTTTCCCAATATCCAACCCCGCGGCACAGCTTGAGGCCGTTTCCTCCTGTTCCCTGGGAACAAGCCCGACCCCATCCCCGGCCCCCCCTCCTGTCAGGGGGTCGTGGGGAGCTCAGGTCCGCCCTGAGCCGGGGCACAGACGTGTGGAGTGGGGGATCCCGGGACCCCCATGAGTGTCGCAGTTCCCTTCTCCGTCGGGGCAGGGCGGAGCCTCCGGACGGCCCCGCCCACTCAGCATAGACCACGCCCATCCCCGCCCCCCCATCACCGGAGTGGGGCCAAAACCGCCGGGACCGGGATCCGCCGCTGCCGCCAGGACCGGACCGGAGGGAGCAGAGTAGAGCAGAGCAGTCGGTGAGTGCCGTGCCGTGCCGTGCCGTGCCGAGCCGAGCCGAGCCGAGCCGAGCCGAACCTCCTCGGACCCTCCCCGCCCTCATAGACTCCGTTCCTCTATCCCCCCAACCCCTCTGCGCATCCCGTTGAGAATCCCCGGGAGCGGGACGGAGCCGGGGGCTCCCGGACTGTCCTGGCCGGGGGTTGTGCCCCCTTCCATCCCCCCCTCTATGTGACGCCAGGCTGTACAGAGAAGTTGTGGCTGCCCCATCCCTGGAAGTGTCCAGGGGCAGGTTGGACGAGGCTTGGAGCAGCCTGGGATAGTGGAAAGTGTCCCTGCGCCTTTAAGGGTCTTTAAGGTCCCTTCCACTCCTGTTGTGGGATTCTATCAAGCCCTTTGCCTGTGTAGGACCAGCTCTTACTGGGTTGGGCTCCAGCTCGGCTATGGGATAAGCCGGAGGGATGTCTGAGGTGTCCAAGGAGCTGGATGAGCTCGGAGCAAGGCTGGCAACTGCCTGCAGAGAGGGGACCCGGAGCCTGGCTCTGCCCCATGCCAAGCCTGGGGCTGCTCCCAAGAAGTTCTTGCCGGGGCTGCCTGACGGGTGGGCGCCCCAACACCCCCTTCTTGCCCCCAGCGATGGCCGAGGAGCTCAGTGACCTGCTGAGGGAGTTCGACGAGGTGATGGAGGACTTCGACCGGGGCTCCCCGTGTCAGTACCAGCAGCACCTGGAGGAGCTGAAGAGAAAAGCGGGACACAGCGTGTATGACAGCGGCATCGATGAGCTGGAGAGTGAGTCTGGGGCTGGGGAATCACATCCATGAGCTGGAGAGTGAGTCCGGGGCTGGGGAATCACATCCATGAACTGGAGAGTGAGTCCGGGGCTGGGGAATCACATCCATGAGCTGGAGAGTGAGTCCGGGGCTGGGGAATCACATCCAGGAGCTGGAGAGTGAGTCCGGGGCTGGGGAATCACATCCATGAGCTGGAGAGTCTGGGGCTGCAGAATGAGGAGCACTGAGGGAAGCTGGTGTCTGTTGGGGTGGGAGCTCTGGGGTCCTTCCATGGAAAACCACGGAGCTTCCTGCTGATGCTGCCTGACTCACCCCTGGTGGGCTGGATGAGCAACACGGGGGGGATGAATGCTGGATCCTGGCCCAGGGCTCCTTCTGCCAGGCTGGCTGCTGCAGATCCGTGGGAGGCTTGGGATAACTGGGAGCTCAGAGGGACCCAATTCCCTGTAATAACCCTGAGAGTCCTCGTGACTGTGCCCAGAGAACCTCTGGTGCTCTTTGACCTGGAAAAGAAGCTCAGTTCCCTTCTTCCAAGCATTCCTGGCAGCAGGAGAAGAGCAGGTGGGCTGTCCAAGAGTGAGGGTGGACCCGTCACCCTGTGCCACATGCACAGTCAGTCCCTGCTCCTGGAGTGTGTTCATCATGTGCCTGTGGCTGGAGCCAGGGACTGATGCTTTGTGTCTGCAGGTGCCAGCACATCCCCAGGAAGCAGCCTCAACTCCAGTGAGGAGCATCTCAACACCCCAGCTGACACTTATCCCACCAAAGGTGAGCCCCACTCTCTCCAAAGGGGCTTGGCAGTGCTTCCTTCCATGTGCTCAGCTTGGCTTGGTGACAACAGGCTGCCCTGTATTGGGGACTGTCAGTGGGGTCCTACAGGATTAGGACATGGGAATGAGCCCTGCTGTTCTGGTGGGACCCTGGAACAGCCATGAAGTTGGTGTGTTCCCAGTCAGGGCTGGACTGGCTGAGATGGAAGGAGCCACAGCTGGAGCAGCTGTGGTTAGGAACAAGGGGTAGGGGTCTTTCCCCTCCCAGGTGAGAGGGGGAATGGGAAGAGCTGACTGTGTTTCTCCCCACTAGCTAAGCTTGGAGACACGCAGGAGCTGGAGGAGTTCATTGCAGACCTGGATAAAGCCTTGGAGGGTACGTGCCCAGCTCTGATCCCTGCACTTCCCACGTGCTGGGGCTGCTCCACTGCTCCTGGCTTGGTGCAGCCTGGCCATCACCCCTCCTGCCTGGGGGTTCCTCTGCCTGGGGCCTGGTTTTGGCTGCAGTTGTGGAACTCTTCTGTCTTTTCTTTTGGTGAGGGGCTCATGGATGTCACCTCCCTCTTCAAGTTCTTTCAGCTGCGGCTGGAAGTGTCTTCCCTCTCTGCTCCCTCAGTTTACCTCAGCTGATGAGGTGGAGGTAGCTGGGAAAAGGGATTTAAGACATGAAGGCTGGGTTAGTCCTGGCAATGAAGCCCAACAGGACAATCTGCAGAGCTATTGATATTTTTGGGAAGATGTAGAAGTGCCTGTGGCTCTAATTGCAGCCTCCTTCCAGCTTGGAACCTGCTCTTTGCCTGGGGGGGTGGGGAAGATGAGGAGAAGGAAAAGAGATTTTTTCCTTGTGGTATATCACAGCCCTGTGGAAATATCCCATCTGGAAGGAGGAGAGTGGGTCTGTGAGGTGGCAGAGAGGGGAATCCCAGCCTGTGGGTTGTGTTCTCCTCCTCCATGGGTTTCTGTCCTGTTAAGGGCCAGGGGGTGTCCCACGGGAGGGGGTGATGCTGTGCTGGGCATCTCTGGCAGCTGTACCCAGCATCAATGTCATCTGGTGAGCTCGACTGCTCCCCAATACTTTCCTTGCTGGGGAAACTGAGGCAGAGGCCACACTTCCTCTCACAGGGGCCCCTGCGTGACAGGCTGGAGAGAACTAGATAAAAAAAAAAGATATTTCTCCCTACACAGACTGTGTAAGGCACAGTTCTGGTATCCGTTCCCTTCCCTGAATGTCCAAAATGAGGTGGCTGGTGGGAACAGTTCTGCAGGCCTCAACCATGCTGAGAGGGAGTGAGACAGGAAAGGCACCAGAGCTGTCCCCCCTGCCACAGATTTCTGCTCTAACCCTGCAGCTGGTGATGCTGGGGGGGTCCAGTGCACACCCCCATCGGTCCTCTCACCATCTTCCTTCCCCTCTGTATCATCCTGCAGAGATGTGAGGTGTGGTTTGGAGAGGAGGATCCCCAGCAGCTGAGCCCTCCTGATGCCTCCCTGATGCACCTTCTGCTTCTGCACCCACCGCTGGCATGGGGACAGTGCCAGGGACAGGGACCTGCAGTGGGGACAGATCTGGCCATGGCACAATGGTGGCAAGACCCTTCCAGCACCAGGAGAGGAGAGCCCTGGGTGGGCACCTGGCTCTGCCCTGCGTGGGGGCTGGTGGCTTCTGGGACCAAGGGAACTGAGGGGTTTGGAGGAGGCTGTGCTGCTGCTGAAGCCCTTGGAGACCCCCTGGGTGATTTTGGGGAAGATCACCTTTCAGGACATCAGTGTGACCTTGGTCTTCCCTCCAGGCTGGGAAAGTCTGTTCCCCTGGTGACATCTGTCACAGGTGGTGACAGCCACTGCTGGCCTTTTGCTTTGCATGGGGAGCCCCAAACTGGGCCTGTCCCTGCCCCCAAGTGCCCCTGTCCCTGCTGCTGCTGCTGTAAATATTGTAAAAAGGACGTTTTGTGCTGTACAGAGGGGATGTGTTTCTATAAACAGGATTTTCAGCCTCTGCTTGTCTGTGTCTATCCTTTTCCTGTTGTTGTTGGGGAGCAGGAATGCCTGGGCCATGCCTTGGCTCTGGGGCTGCCAGCTGGTGGGACTGGCACTGGAAAAAGGGGAGTAGAGACATCAGGGAAGCCAGTTCAGCAGTATGTGTATTGGATTGGGAATCTTTGGTCCTCTGTTCTGCTTGGCTCTTGGGCAGTGGGGTGGGAGAGAGGGCAGAGTCCATCCCTTTCCCCTTCCATCTGCTCAGGGAGATGAGCCACTGCCTGCTCCTCTTGCTGGGGTGGGTGATGCTGCTCTGGGGGACCTGATTCCAGACAGATGTGCCCTCGTGCCACTTCCTTTTGATATTGCCACTAGAACAGCCCCAGGAGCGAGTTCCAGCACCTGGGTTTGCAGACCTCTTTGGAGTCGATCTTGGAATGAGATTTGGCCACTGAATGGGATGATGGGTCCCCCCAGGGTTTCCCTTCCCGTGTTTCCCCTCCCCATGAGCCGCCCTATGAGCACTGGGATGACCGAGGAGGAACGTGGGGCTCTGCTCGTCCCGGGGCTCCCCCCCTTCCCCGTGATCCCCGCGTGGAGCGGAGTCACACGTGGCTCTGCTGCGACTCTCTGAGCGGGAAACGGGCAGTTTCAGTTTCTTCTCTCCTCCCTGGTCCGTGGGTGCCGAGCAGGAGCATGTTGGTCATCGCCTCTGCCAGCCCCGGGACTTAGAGCTGTGCAGGAATCTGCTGAGCCTGCACTAATGCAAGCCCTGGGAGGAGAGGGCAGTCCGGGCTTCTGGGCAGCCCCTTTCTGCTGTCACTGTCCCCATATTGTGCGATGTCACCGCTGATCTCCCTCCCAAACGGAGCCCGAGGAGCAGCCAGAAGTGAGAAGTGGGAGTGAGAGTGTGTGCCAGGGTGGTGATGTTAAGAGCCCGTGACGCTCTGTGGGGACACACGGCGCCCATTATGGGGGACAGGGCGGGCACTGTGCTGATGGCAGCAACCCCCGTGTCACCGGGGACGTTTTTCCCCTCCGAGTCACTGCACGCAGCGTTTCACCCTCGCCGTCTCGCTCTGACTCGGGTTTATTCCGCCCACGGTCCAGTTCTGCCCCTGGGCATCACCAGCTTCTCCCCAGCCTGTGTGGGAAAGGGTTTTTAACCCGCTCCCCGCCGCAGTGCGATCCCCGATGGGTCACGGCGGTGCTGGGGCTGTCGCTGTCCCCAGGTGCCACTCACCCCCTCTCCCCCTGCGCCGGCTTCAAACGTTGCCAAGCAGCTACAGAAATAAATATTTTCCAGCCCCAAATCTGCTGGGGCTGATACAGCCCTGCAGCCACAGCACAGCTCCGGGGGGGTGTTTGTTGTGGGGGTTGCCAGGAGCGGGTTGGGGTGTCACCCCGGGCTCTTCCAGCCCCTCGGAAACGGGATGGGTGCGTGGGTGCTGCCCACGCCCTGCGGCTGAGCCATCCCCTCCTGCCCCCAGTGACACAGCTGTCAGCATCTGCGAGGGTTGGGGCTGGGTGGGGACACTGGGGTGGCACTGGTCACTCCACACTGTGTGTGACAGCCCTGTACTGTGCTGACAGCAGCTAAACCTAAACCGCCTCGATGGACTTCCCAGGGCAGTGGTGGAGTCCCCATCCCTGGAAATGTTCAAAATCACATGTGGCACTCGGGGACATGGTTTGGTGGTGGCTTTGGCAGTTCTGGGGGAACTGTTGGACTTTAATCTTGGAGAGCTCTTCCCACCAGAATGATCCCGTGATTTCATGGCTGAAGCAGATCCCTTTGGGCACAGGGGCTCTTCTGCTGGGACACGGGGTGAATCTTTTTTCCTGGGGACCCCAGGAAGGGCTTGGGGACACACCTGGGTGGCGGGGTGGCACTGAGAGGGGGCTGTGGCACTCATGGGGGGGCTGAGGTTGAGCAGGGTGGTGGGTCAGAGGGTCTGTGGGTCAGAAGGTCCAGTGGCCCCGCTGTGCACGTGCCACGGGGGGGCTGCAAAAACAATCAGCACAAACACGCACGTCCTGCGACACGGCAGTTCCTCCCCGGGGCCCCACTTCTCACGGCAGCTCGGGGCGGGGGGGGAGCTGGAGCAGGGCCAAGGAGCACTGGGAGCAGCTGGAATGGGCTGGATGGGGTGTGGGGCTCTGCAAAGAGTCCTGAGAGGGACCTGATGGGAACCCACCCTCTGGAGGCACCGGGAGCTGAGTGTGCCAGAGCCCCCCCACCATCATCTGGGAGCTGCTGCTCCGGGCTGTGGGGGTGCAGGCAGCCCCCCATCCCACAGGGAGGAGACTCCCAGGGGTGGCCAGGCTGGAGCAGGGATGTGGTGCCGCACAGGGCCACCAGCGAGGCTGTCACCGCTCCCCGCCGCCGCCCCCCGAGGGCTCGTATGTTTTCTTAGAAGCGAGAGCAGCGTTCGCGGGAGCCGGAGCAGCGGGAAGTGGGTAACCCGAGCCGAGGCGGCTGCACGGGCCTCCTGCCTGCAGCTGTCCCCGCAAAACCAGCTTTTCCGGAGCCCACGTGGTTATTTGCCAGCGGAGCAGGCACTGAGTCCCACACACTCTCTCTCACGGTATTCAGCGAGCCCCCTTCTCCAGGCTGGGGGATGTAGCTCCAGCTTGGTGCAGATCTGGCAACCTGGGGACCTGGAGGGATGTGCTGGGACGTGGAGGTGACAGCTTTAGCAAGGGTGGTCCTGGCTGGAGCCAGTCACCTCCCTCCCTGGCTGCAGGGTGGGCAGCCAGAAAACTCCTTGGTGGCCACCACTGTAGGGACCCTCTGTGGGCAGGTGTTGCCTTGTCTCCCTGCTTTTCTCCTCTCCAGTATCCCCAGGAAGAAGGGATGGATGGTGTCATCCCTCATGGCAGGACTGCCATGCACATGCCAGGGCTTCTGTGTGTGCCTGGAGCTGATGGAGCTCGACACAGTCCCTCACCCTCCCCAGGCCTGATGTTCATCGATGAAGGTGCTCCCACCTGGAGGGATCTTTCCAGCCACTGAAGGGGTGAAAAGAGTCACCCGAGTTTCCCTAAAAGAAGTTGCCACCCTGCACTTCAGAGAGGAGCCTCAGCATTCTGGGAAAGGGAAGTCCCTGGCTGCCCAGACAGTCTGGTTGTGGTGATGTAAGAAGCTGCAACTATTTTGGGAGACAGCCTAACACTAGGGATGGCACTGGCTTTCTCTCCCATAAAGCCCCCTCACATGTTTTTATGGAATTGTAGTAAGGATTGCATTGGAAGGGACCTTAAACTCACCCAGTCCCACCCCCTGCCATGGGCAGGGACACCTTCCACTATCCCAGGTTGCTCCAAGCCCCATCCAACCTGGCCTGAAACACTTCCAGGGATGGGGCAGCCACAGTTTCTCTGGGCAATCTGTGCCAGGGCCTCAGCATCCTTATAGGGAAGAATTTCTCCCCAGTATCCCATCTAACCCTCTGGCAGTGGGAAGTTATTCCCCACTGTCCTGTCCCTCCATGTCCTTGTCCAAAGTCCCTCTCCAGCTCTCCTGGAGCCCCTTTAGGCTCTGGAAGGGGCTCTAAGGTCTCCCTGGAGCCTTCTTTTCTCCAGTTGAACATTCCCAGCTCTCCCAGCCTGGCTCCAGAGCAGAGGGGTTCCAGCCCTTGGAGCGTGGTGGGATCTCCCCATATTTACAGCAAAGGGAAAAGTTGGGTCCTTTGGGGCTTCCCAGGAGGCTGTGCCTGCAGACCAGGGCTGGGAGGTTCCTAAAACAGTCCTTGGGCTGTTTCCATGTGAACCCCAATCACCCAGGGGATGGGCGAGTGGGGAGCCCACAGTGGGGGTCAGTGGGGAGTGGGTGCTCCCCCACTCCCAGGGATGCCAGAATCCATGGATGGGAGGAGAGACAACTTCCTCTGGGTCCCCACTGATGTTCAGGCTCCTGGAATCAGGGACATTTGGTGTTTCTTTCTCTGGCCACCACTCAGCCTCTGACTTCATCCCCCAGGTATCCAAAGACACAATGCCGGTGGTGGTGGCCAGCACGGCATCCTGTCCCCTCGCCCCCTCCCCCGGTCACTTCCTGGGATTGTTCTGCTCCTCTGTCCAAGGGCTGGATGCTGGTGTCCCCTGGGAGCGGGAAGGGACGAGCCTCACGTGCCTCGTGGCTGCTGGAGTTTCAATCAGTGCTGGAGCACGGCCGGGGCACGGGATGAAGTGGGAAAAGATCATCCTGTCCCTGAGCTTTCTCCTGCCACCATTCCCTCCATTCCATTAGGAACTGCCCTCCTGCCTTGGGCTGTGGGGTCCCATTCCAACCAGAATTCTTGGTCTGACCTCCCCAAGGCTGACCCAGGTTGGGGTGAACTCGAGGGATCACAGCTGAACCAGGACGTGCTCCCTGCTGGCTTAGCTGGCATTAACCTCAGGATTAAACTAATTAATCCAATACCAGGAGAATCCAGCCCTGTGCCACTGTTCCCTGGCTCAAAGTCTCCATTCAAGCAGGAGTTTAGCCTGCAAATGCCCCTCCTTAACTTAATTCTCCCATTTCTGCTCCCGAAGACCAGCAGTCTGTTCCAACAGTGATCTTTGGACCTGGAATATCTGCTTTTCCCCTTGTAATTCCCTGTGGTTTGGGAGCACGATGCCCAGCCACATGCTCCCTCCTAGTGTGTCCCATGAGTGTCTGTGTCCTGCCCATCCAGCTGCTGTAGGGAATGTTTAGATTGTAAAGTTCAGCTCTTTTCCCATTTTGCTGTGATATTTGTTTTTTTAGGGGTGTGTTCATAGAATGGTTTAGGTTGGGAAGGACCTTAAAGCTCATCCCCCCCCCTGCCACGGGCAGGGACACCTTCCACTATCCCAGGTGGCTCCAACCTGGCCTTGGACACTTCCAGGGATGGGGCAGCCACAGCTTCTCTGGGCAACCTGTGCCGGGGCCTCCCCACCCTCACAGGGAGGAATTCCATTCCAATATCCCATCTATCCTTGCCCTCTGTCTCTTTGAAACTTATTCCTTGCTCTCTGCTGGCTCCAGCAGCATTCCAGCTGTGCAGACAAGATGGGGAGACACTGGATGCTCCCAGCTTCCCCCCAGTCACGTGTTTCCAGCTTCTGCTATTTCAGGGCTTCCTGTTTCCCTGAATTAAGTGGCTTCCCAGCAGGCTGGGATGAGCCTGGGGCTATCCCTGCCTTGGGACAGGGCTGGGTTCCACATCCAGCCAGGGGGATTTGGTTCTTCCTTCTGGTGATGGTCCCAAGCATGGAAAACAATGGGCAGGAAATTGGGGATGGGGTCTGTGTTCCTCCTTCATGGAGCAGCCCAGTCCCGGCTGGGGGAGCTGGGGGGGCTCAGCCTGGAGAAAAAGAGGCTCAGGAGGGACCTTCTCACTCCCTACAATTCCCTGGAAGGTGGGTGTAGCCGGGTGGGGACGGATCACTTCTCCCAGATAACAAGTGACAGGACAAGAGGAAACGGCCTCAGGTTGTGCCAGGGAAGTTTTAGGTTGGACATTGGGACAATTTCTCCGTGGAAAGGGCTGTCCAGCTCTGGCACAGCTGCCCAGGGCAGCAGTGGATGCTCCATTCCTGGGGTGATTTAAAACCCACGTGGATGTGGCACTTGGGGACGTGGGTGGCCTCGACAGTGCTGGGAAATGGTTGGACTTGGTGATCTCGGAGGGCTTTTCTAACCCCAGCAATTCCCTGATTCCCTGATTCTGTGATCACCACACAACTCCCAGCTCCTCTGGGTTGTCTCCCAGCGGGGACCGGCCGCGCTTCCAGAGCCGGAGAAGGAACCAGCTGGGTTTTGAGCCAGTCCCCATGGGATGAGGAGGAGGAGGAGGAGGAGATGCTCCCAAGGACACGGCGGGATAACGGGAGCTCCGGGATGCTCCCGGCCGGCGCTGGGCTCTGCTCCTGCCCGCACCGCTGCTGCCCTCTAGTGACCCCAGCACCGGGGCTGGCGGGACTGGTGGCACTGGGAGGGGTGGGCTCTGGTAGTGGGGCTGCGTGGGGAGGGTTGGCTCCTTCTGGGGCCACCACTGCTGCCCCGGGGAGCTTCGTGCTGCTGAGGATGGACGGATGCTCATGGACCGGGGTGGAGATTCCCCCTAAACCTCCTGCCGCTGCTTCCTCCGTCTCAGCGCTGGGATCGAGGTGAGGAGAGGGGAAACAGGCACGGGGACCCTCCCCCGGCAGCTGCGGCTCCGCTCCCCCGGTGCCCCCGGGCTGGGACAAGNGGATCAGTGGTGGGGGGTCAGTGATGGGGGGGTCAGCGATGGGGGGGTTCGTTGGTGGGGGTCTCTTCTGGGGAGGCCAGTGATGGGGGTCAAAGACGGCTTGGTGCCAGTGATGGAGGGAGTCAGCGAAGAAGGGATCAGTGATGAGGGGGGTCAGCGATGGAG